>PVLA01005537.1:0-110904 GCA_004027455.1 Hydrochoerus hydrochaeris
CTTCTCTTCTCTTTTCTTTTCTTTTCTTTTCTTTTCTTTTCTTTTCTTTTCTTTTCTTTTCTTTTCTTCCTTTGGCCATGCAGTCTTGCTAAATGGCCCAGGCTGGACTCAAAGGTTTATGTAATCTTCCTGCCTCAGTCTCCAAGGTACACGGAACTGTAGGCACTGGATCACCAGGCCCAGCTAGGAGGGAAGTATTTGTGTTGTTCTTCCTAACACATGAGTAATGGATACATTGCAACTTTCAAAATAATATTTATTGAAGTAAAACGTACATTCATGAAAGCATATGAACTGTAAATATTTGGGCTGATGAATTTTCACAAAGTGCAAATCTAGATCAGAAATGGACCCCAGAAGTCCCCTCCCATGGTCACCACTCCTGAGTTCTAGTGCCATACGTCAGGTTGCCTGTCTTCCTCCAGCAGATACCCTTCTGGCACCTGCCTGGCATTATCAGCTCTGTGAAGTTTCTCTTCTGTCTGTGTGTTCCTGTTTCCTGATAATGTGAATGGACTGCATTTTCTCCATCTTTCTCCTCTTCCAGGACTTGGGGTGAAGTCCATCTTAGGGCCACTATGTGTAGTGTCACTTTAACATTCCTGGCCTTTGGGTGTATACAATGCACACTGGATGAAGGCCTTGGAGTTGTCTTAACTGGCTTAGAAGGCATCTACACTGCCAAAGAGTTTTTCAAAGTCCTGGTGCTAATTTATTCTTCCAAAAGCACAGTACTTGGTTTTTTGACATTAGACTATTAAAAGCAAGGTTTTAGCTTCCTTAACCTCTCCTCCATCCCTTCTTATGCTAGTGTTTTAAATTATTCATAGTTCTTCAGTGGTGTATGTTACAACCTGAAATAACAAATCTCTGCTCTCCCATTTTTTTTTTTGTGAGTGTGTGTGTGCGTGCTTTTGAGACAGGGTCTCACTATGCAGTTCAGGATGAACTTGGGCTCACTTTGTAGCCCAGGCTGGTCTCAGACTTGCAGTGATCCTCCTGCTTCAGCCTCCTGAGTACTGGGATTACAGGAGTACACCACCATGCCTGGCTTCTCCCATTAATTATTATTATTATTATTTTTGAAAGAAGAGGTCTTGGTATGTGTTAGTTCAGGCTGCCCTTGCACTCACTTTATAGCCCAGGATTGCTTCAAACTTGCACTGATGCTTCTGCCTCAGCCTCCCAATTGCTGGGATTACAAGTGTGTGCTACCATGCCTGGCTCTCCCATTACATTTTGTTTGTTTGCTGTGCAG
This sequence comes from Hydrochoerus hydrochaeris, assembly GCA_004027455.1. NCBI lineage: Eukaryota > Metazoa > Chordata > Mammalia > Rodentia > Hydrochaeridae > Hydrochoerus > Hydrochoerus hydrochaeris. Next base: position 1,259 of record PVLA01005537.1, read on the forward strand.
GGGATCAAACTTGGGGCCTTATGTATGCTAGGTAAGCACTGTTAACACTGAGCTATTTCCCCACCATCTCTTGATGTTAGTGGTGATGATAGTAATTTTTGGCAATACTGGGGATAGAACCCAGGGCCTTTGCACTGAAATATATCTCTAGTTCTTGCTCTATTTTCTCTTTTGAGAAAGAGTTCTGGTAATTTGTTAAATTTCCCAGGTTGGGCTTGAATTTGGAATCCTCTTATCTCAGCCTTCCTGTGATTCCAGCTGGAATCACAGATGTGTACTCCTATCCCTGGCCCATTAATTTTTAAAGTTTTTTTGGTACCAGAAATTGAACTCAGGACCTTGTGCTTGCCAGGCAGGTGCTCATGTCACTGAGCTGTATCTGTTAATTTTTGAGATTTGCTTTGTCCATATGTAATAAGAGAAGGATATTAGAAGCCATGTATGGTGGCACATGCCTATGATCCCAGCACTTAGGAGGCTGAGACAGGAGGAAATCTGCAATTTCAAGGGCTGCCTAAATTATAGAGTGAGATTATTTCTCAAAAAACAAATGAAGGGGCTGGGAATTTAGCTCAGTGGTGTAAGTGCCTGCCTGGTGAGTGTGAGGTTGTGAGTTCGATCCCCAGTACCAAACAAACAAATCAACAGAAGAATATTAGATACTTATTCCACTTACTGCCTCAGTTGTATTATTCAGAAAGGAAAAAAGACACTGTGGTGTGGTGGCACACACCTGTAATCCCTGGCCTGGACTACATAAACAAATTCAAGGCCAGCCTGCACTACATAGCAAGAGCTTGTCTCAAAACACAAACAAATAAGCAAAATAAAAAAGGCAGAAGAAAACCTCTTTCTGTCACAGAGGCAATGTTTAGAATTTACATTCATGTCACATAGTGACTCAGTAATAGTGTTAGCAACTATCCCACATAAAGCAGTAGGGTTAACTGTGGTAGAAGAGTGAAGTAAAATTACTGATTGAAGAAAAAAAAACATTGAAATGAGACTGTCTTTCCCATGCATAGTATTTTAGGGCAAGGAGAGCTGCTTAAAATCAGTTTCTATGGCTTGCTGTGAAAGAATCTTAGTGCTGGTTTGCCTGCTGGCCCCCGTGGGTAGCTCGTGGAGGATGGGGGGTGTGTGTAAGATATTTCGAGCTGCACTGTTTCTGTTTCTGCCTCTGCCTTCCTGGATCATCTTGGAAACCTGCCCAGCCACAGTGGGGAAGAGGTGGTAGAGAAAGAGCTACAGCTGGCTGTAACTTTTTTTTATCTTCATTAATTCATTTTATTTATTTGTTTGTGGTACTGGGGACTGAACCCCAGGGCCTCCCCACTAGCCCGTTTTGATTTTTGAGACAGAATCTCACTAAATTACTAAGTTGCCCAGGTTGGGCTCAAACTTGTGATCGTCCTGCTTCAGCCTCCCAGATGCTGGAATAACAGTGGTGTGCCACCACACCAGGCACGAAATGTATGTTCTGGGAGTAGAAGTCTGGTGGAAGAGGTGGCATTCATGCCTCTGGTCACATTCCACTAGTGGGAACTTGGAGTGAGTCCCACTTCCTTGGGAGAGTGCTGGGAAACAGACCCGGGCTGGATATTTGTCCTGCAGTGCTAGGGACATTTTGTCCAGTACTAGTGTCTCCTTTGCCTTCTTCATGACAGTTAATGTTCACCACCTGGAACCTTTAGCTTTTGTTGAGGTGCTAAGTATTTTTTAAGTAACTATTTTTTAAATCAAATTTTATTGGTACATTTTAGGTGTACATAATGATCATATTCATCACAGATTTTGTAACTGTACATGATATAACTTTTTTTTGGAAATAGAATCTGCTTTGTAGTTCAAGTTGGCCTGGACTCACATTTAGCCCAGGGCTGGCCTCGAACTCGCAGTGATCCTCTTATCTCAGGCTCCCAAGTACTGACATTACAGGCATGTACCATCATGCCTGCTTTATAACTTGTTTCTTTTTTTTTCTCATTCCCCTACCCTCCCTCATTTACAAAAGCTTTGTTTCTGCTTTTTCCTTTTCTCATTTATTTAGTTTTCCTTTCCTTCCTTTTCCCCTCTCCATTTAACATTTTTGTCCTATTTCACAATAACTATTATACATTTTGGTCCTTATTTACCATTTACCTTATTTACAGTTTGGGTCTCTCACACTATAGAAACAGTGTGGCATTTGCATGTATGTACCCGCTTTGATGCATCCATTTACCTAGAAATATCTCAAGCTTATCTTTTCTGGCAGAGTAGTACTCCATAGTATATAAAAAACTACATTTTCTTTATCCATTCATCAGTTGATGGGCATTTGGACTATTTCCAAGGTTTGGCTGTTACAAACTGTGCCACTGTAAACATGGGTGTGCGTATATGGCTGTGGTATGATGCTTTTAATTCTTTCAGGAAGATAAGGTGCTATTTATTCTTAAATGGTTTTTATAGGGAAATAAGTTCAGGTTTACAACTAAATGGCATTTCTGACTCCTTGTATTATTATGTAGTTGTGTGATTTTTTAACTTTATTTCCTGCAGTGCTGGGGCTCAAGCCCAGTGTATCTTGCATGTGGTGCAAGGCCCCATCACTGAGCTTCACCCCAGCCTGTTAGTATGGTGTCTCTCAGTGCTAGAGCACTTGACTAGTAGGTACAGGGCTCTGAGCTCAATCCTCAGCACTGCAAAACAAAAACAAAAGAAGTTAATATCCTTATCTTGGTGAAACTTTAGAAATTTCCATCTTTACATGGTTTTTACAAGCCACCAAGAAAGAAAAAAAGGTAGCTGGGTGTAGTGGCACATGCCTGTAATCCTAGCACTGTGGAAGCTGAGGCAGGAGGATTGGCCATGAGTTAGAGGCCAGCCTGAGCTACCTAGTGAGACCTTATCTCAATAACAAAAAAGCAACAAAAAAAACCCTGTCTGGATCTGATGTGCTGTTGGTTGTAACTAGGGATTACTACTGAATCCCTTTTTTCCTCTTTTCTCTCTTTCCCTCCCTTCTAGTGTGAGATGGGCACCATGGAAGAAGCTGGCATTTGTGGGCTAGGGGTGAAAGCAGATGTGCTGTGTAACACCCAGCCAAATGATGTTCTGCAGCGTCAAGACTCCAGTTGTGGTGGCACAAGTAACAAGCATTCATTGGAAGAGGATGAAGGTAGTGACTTTATCACCAAGAATAGGAATTTGGTGAGCCCAGCATATTGCGCAAAGGAGGCGAGAGAGGCAATTCCTGGGCAGGAGGCTCGGACTGACCCCCCTGATGGTCAGCAGGACTCAGAGTGCAGCAGGAACAAAGAGAAGACCTTAGGTAAGAGTCGCTCACCACTGACCTTTGCACACCACTCCGCTTGCTCCTGCTTCTTGTGGTGCAGGGGACTGTGGGTGGGACTGGGCTGCAGCTATGTGGTGCAACCTGTGGTCCTAGGTGAGGTCAGCTTGTGTGTGTGTGTGTGTGTGTGTGTGTGTGTGTGTGTGTGTGCTGCAGGTATATGCAGGAGGCAGCAGCAGCAGAATGGGGAGCTTATTGTAATTCATCAAAAATTAGGTTTCTAGAAAGTCTGGAGCCAGCTTGACAGAAGCGGTATTTGACTTGCCTTGTTTTTTTATTTAACATAATCTGGCCAAAACTTAGATAAAGACTATTCATTTGACCATTTATTTAAACACTAGGTATAAGATGTTATCTGTAGTTTGAAAAGGATGCCTGGCTTTCAAGGGTGGTTTTGTTTTGTTTTGTTTTGTTTTTCTCCTGCTATGTAGTTAGCAGTTTAGAGCAAAAATGTGGCAGGCTAAATCTAATGTATGGAATTTGAAACCCCCTTTTATTTATTTTATTTTTGTGTTATTAGTTGTCTCTTCTCCCCTTTTCTCCTTTGTGGTATTGGAGATTAAATCCTAGCTTTATACATGGTAGGCAAGCCGTCTACCACTGAGCTACAACTGTAGCCCTGCATTTTTAATTTTATTTTGAGTCAAGGTCTTGCCAAATTACCCAGGTTGGCCTTGAACTTGTAGTCCTCCTGCTTTACCCTCCCAAGTAGCTGGGATACATGCATGTATCACCTGCCTGGTAGTCCCCTACCCCCTTTTATTGAGACGGGTCTCACTATGTAGTTCAGGCTGGCCAGAGCCCTCCATTTTTTACAATTATTATAACTAAGATTTTTAGGTCAGGTGTGGTGGCATATGCCTGTAATCCTAACACATGGGAGGCTGAGGCTGGAGGATCTCAAGTTTGAGGCTGGCCTGCACTACATAGTGAGTTCAAGGCCAGCCTGAACTACATAGCGAGACCCTGCCTCAAAAAAAAGAATGTGTACACAGAATCTTATACATTGATGTTCATAGAATTATTTGTAATAACCCAAAAGTTGAAGTGACACAACATCCATTAAATAATGGATAACGTATGATATATCCATGTAATATTATTCAGCCATAAAAAGGAATGAAGTATTGATAGATCCTACATGAATGAACCTCAAAAAACATTTTACAAAGTGATAGAAGCCAGCCACAAAAGCCACAGATTGTGTGGTTCTATTTTCATATGAAATGTCCAGAACTGGGAAGTACATGGAGATAGAAAGTAGATTGGTGACAGTGAGAGCTTGTCTCAAAAACTAAAGCACTGAGGATACAACTCTGATAGATTGTCCCTGGGTCTGATCCTCAGTACCACAAATACTGTAAATAAGTAAATAAAATGAACTTCATGGTATGCAAATTCTATTCCCAAAAAAGCAATCTCATAGAGTTTGAGTTAAAAAATCTTCATTGAGTTGTAAGTTATATTCAACAGTCATGCATAATCATCTCTTACTGTTCTTATTGGCCATGGACTAAATGAGAGGTTTCATTAATAAAATTTTTGTGGATTGAATTGATTTTTTTGAGGTAGGGTCTTGCTATGTTGCCCAGAGTGGCCCTGAATGCCTAGGTTTAGGAGTTCATCCTGTGTCAGCTTCCCAGGTGGTAGTTGGCACCACAGGAGTGGGTCATCACACCTGCCTAGAAAAGTAATCTTTTATTTTGATTTTTTGAGACAGGGTTTCTCTATGTAGTGTAGGCTGACCGGAACTCTCCGTGATCTTTCTGCCTTGGTCTCTGGAGTGCTGTGATTGCAGGCATGTACCACCAGATTCGGCAGAGTATATTTTTTTGAAGTTAGCCTGCTTTTCCTCCCATAGCAGTCTGTATGCCAAATACCAAAATAATTTCGCGATATTTAATGAAGTATCTTACATGGAGGATGAACAGTTAAAAAAATAAAACTACTGTCTATGATGCAGCTTAAGAAATATAACATTGTAGCTTATTTTGAGATATTGTTTCTCCCTCCTGTCTCAGCTGCCTGCTTTGTGTTTCAAAGTCCTTCAGGTACTGTTGGTAAGCCCCATTCTCCAAGGGAAGAGCAGGCTTACCACCCTTTATTTACACTAACCTTGGTTACACGATGGATGTGCTTAGTGCTCCTGGAAAAAGATCTGTGTGGCCAGTGATTATGTGCATTTTAGATAGACTAAGCCTGGTACCAGCTGCAGCTCCCTTTGACCTGGCTTCTGTTTGTGTGCCTGCTTAGGAGGAGGCTTGGAGAAATACTGTCTCTGCCCTTTGTAACTTGTCCTTTGTCTTCACTTGGACGTCAGTGGTTAGGCAGGGGAAATGTGTTGCTTCCAGCACTTCTGAGGAATAGTTCGCAGTGTGAGTGAATGGTGAGGTGAGCAAGTGATGGAACTTGAGGTGGGATGGGAGTGGAGGGGGACTGCTTATCTAGAATTGAAAACTAGCTTGCTTTTCCTTTCCTTTGAGGTACTCGGGTTTGAAGCTGGGGCCCCCACGCACTGTATGTGAGCGCTTTCCCACCGCCCCACATTACTTTGGTACTTGAGAGTATAAATAGCTCATTCCTAGTCACAGGTGTAATTCTCTTTGCAGCAGAAAAGGTGGGGATGTAGAGGATCCACAAGTCAGAATGGACTTCTTTCTTGTCCTAAGGTAGGACTTACATTTCTTATCATGTTCATCATTAGGAAAAGAAGTTTTATTACTGATGCAAGCCCTAAACACCCTTTCAACCCCGGAGGAGAAGCTGGCAGCTCTCTGTAAGAAGTATGCTGATCTTGTGAGTATTGATCAAGGGCAACATGTATGTGCTTGATGTGCTTACTGATTTTTGTTGTTGTTGTGAATAAGCTTTTAGAAATACGAGTTTGATGTAGCTTTAAATGTCAAATTATATTTTATTCCACAATTGAAGAAAACAGTATTTATTTTGGGTTTTTCAAACAGGGTCTTACTATGTAGCCCAGCCTGGCCTTGAGCCATTACCCTCCTGCCTTAGCACCCTAAGTATTGGGATTACAGGTGTGCATCACCATGCCTGGCTCTATTTTTTTTGAGACAGGGTCTGTGTAGTCTAGGCTGATATTGAACTCACTGTATTGCCCAGGCTGCCCTCAAACTTGAGATGATGCTCCTGCCTCAGCCTTCTGAGTGCTGGGATTACTGGTGTGTACCACCATGCCTGGATTTCTAGGTCTTAAATTTTTTTTATTTTTTTTTTTTGAGACAGGCTCTTGCAATCCTCCTGCCTCAGCCTCACAGAGTGCTGGGATCACAGGTGTATGCCACCATGCCTGGCTCTTGGGGCTTTTTCTTGGTTCTGTAATTTCATTTTACCAGGTAATGTATGTAGTACATTATAGTCTTGAGATGTAGCATAGATTTTTGTCTTTTTTGAAGTGGAGTTTTGCTATTTTGCCCAGGCTGACCCTAAACTCCAAATTATCCTCTTGCTCAGCTTCCCAGGTAGTTGGGACTACATGCCCATGCCACTGTGGCTGCTGGCATAGATTTTCTGGTATTGTGTTTTAGAGTACTTGCTAGATCAGCCTTTCCATTGCTGTGTTTTGATGCTTTAGGGGCCACTTAGTTGGATTATAGTGATTTCTATAGTTCATTTTTCCTAAGAGAGTTCTAGAGACAAAGGTTCTATTTTGATTGGAATCATGAGTTAGATGAAATGGTCCTCTGAATCAATACTATGTCTCAGGGAGTATTTATTTAGCATCTCTTGAGTACCAGCATTCTTTTTTCCATCTTCCAAAGAAATTGATCCTATCCAAAACTTCGTTGTTGGCCTATGTTATTTCAAGTAGTATTAATTATCGTCTTGGGATTGTGACAGCAGTGCACACATGGAAACCTACCAGCTTGTTCAGATTGAAGAATGGGAAACTTAGACTGCTTTAAAGAGAGGCTGGTGGGGAACTTTTATAATAAGCGATTTAAGTGTAAATGCTACAATTATTGCTCTTTGTGAGAGACTTAGGTGAATTACCATTTGCAATTTTATGTAATTTCAGCTATTGTTAGAAAAGTTGTTCCATGTCACAAACTATCCTTTTTGTCAGTGAGCAGCTCAGGGTTGCTTATTCCCCAGAGCAACAGTGTGACTTTCCCTTGGCTCACGAAGCAGTCCAGGTTGCGTGAGTGGCCTCTGCCGTGCACCTGTGGGGAGCCCTGTGCCTCGGCAAGCAGGTCATGAGAGTCCTGGCAACAGAGGTAGTGGACGTGCCACATGGACTCTTGGCTCAGGGAAGGGATGCTTTCACTAGCCGCGGAAGCCGGCCTCTGTTGCAATGAGGAGAATGGTGCAAGAAGTTCAGAAAAGGACTTGAACAGAAATGGGCAAAGCAGGCCACATGCAGAAGACTAGGCCACGGAAGAGGCAGTGCAGTTGGAGTTGCCCGCGCCAGCACTACTGGAGCAGTGGACAGGGCCCAGAGCAGGACAGCATGTGAGCAGTAACTGGCTGCTCTTGATGTCCGCAAGGCCTGCGACTTTGCATCTTCCCAAGCTCTTGGGAAACATCGAGGATGCCGCTGGGCCTCATGTCCCACTTGAAGTAGCGCTGCCCTTTGTGCTTTTGATCATTTGCATGGGTGTGGTCTTCTGTATTAATTTTCAGACATGGCACACTGCAGACTTGTCCGGTGAGGAATCTCTTTGCAATAAATTTGTGCTGGACATGTGAAAGATGAAATATGCAATGCCTTCAGAAAAAGCAATAAAGCTTAATTTGTTGAAACGACACTGATTTCACTGAAGAAGTGCGGCATCCAGATCGCATACTGGTGAAGCCACCAGGGAGTAACCTTCTCACAAGGAGCATTTGGAAAACTTCATTTCTCACCCCTGCTGGTGCTTTTGCCACAGCACCCTCTGGTATTGTCACTGCTTGTCATACTGCCACATAGAAGTGTTGTATGGAGGCAGGTGAGGTAGAGATCTGCATGGAGCAAGGGGGACCATGTGGCCCCCATACTCACCACTTGGTGGATGCCAGTCACAAAATTTTGCACCATGGTTCAAAGCACTTATAATCTTATTTTTTCCTTTTCCTGCACTTCTGTAGGTTATTATCATGTGGTAAGGTTTGGTAGCTAGAGTCCCCCTTTTTTTTCATCAGAAATATATTGATCCACTTAATGTATAGATTGTAAGTTCAATTCAATAGTTAGGTGGGGGCTGGGAGACACTTTTTTTAATAAAACACTGAGGCTGGTCTTGAATTCATTTGCTCTTGTCATTGACCATCTGGGATTTTGAAGGCTTTTGTGGAATCTGGATGCATTTAGGGGAGAATTACCATCCTTATGTTAGTAATGGAACTTAAAAAGGTGTTACTCTTATGGAAAAATGAAATTTGCAGCCAGGTATGGTTGCATACATTTAAAATCCCAGCACTCTAGGAGGCTGAGGTAGGAGAATCTCAAGTTCCAGCCCAGCCTGGGTGACTTGGTGAGACCCTGTCTCATTTTTAAAAATACAAAAAAAGGACTAGGAATGTAGCTCTGTGAGAAAGCCCTCAATTCAGTCCCCACTACCAGGAAAAAAAAAACGTTGTCATACCTGGTGGCTCTCACTTCTAGTCCCAAAACTCAGGAAGCTGAGGCCACAGGATCCCAAGTTTAATAGCGGCCTGGGCTGTGTAATAGTAATCTCAAGGGTGGCCTAGATTATGTAGGGAGACTCTGTCTCAACAGGCAAAACTAAACAAAAACATGAAATTAAAGGGATAGTATGAACCAATACAGTGAAGATTTTGTATCAAGAATACTTGAACACCTACTGATAAGCAGGAAAAGGACAGTCATCCAGGGACAAATTGGGTGGAAGACAGGGAGGTGTTTCATGGAAATAGAAAAGGATACAGTGATAACTTGAGGCCCGACAACACATGGAGAGATGTTTTATCTCACAGTGATCAGGGAAATGCTGATTGAGATGACAGAAGCCAGTTTTTGTCCATGGTAGTGGCAGGAATGAAGACGTGGAAACGTATTGTGCTTTGAAGAGGGTGTGGGTCTTCACAGACTCTCACACACTGCTGTTGGGAACAAAATGTGCTGGCCACTTTGGACAACTGGTAATGTCATGTGAAATTGAACATTTAGAACTCATTGCCCATACTGTGTCCTAGGAAACACTGCAGAGTGCTGGTACCATTGTGTGTCCTGACGAAGCCTGCACGGGCCAGATGCCTGCTGTGCAAAAAAGGCCTGAGACGCACTTCTGTGCGGTGTGCAGGCCAAGTCAGTTACAGCCTGGTTTTGCATGTGCCAGTAAGCTGAGAATGGTTTTATATTTTTAGATGTTCAAAAATAAACCATACATGACAGAGACCATATGTGGCCCTGCAGTGCCTAAAATACTGACTTGCTGGCTCTTTACAGAAGTCTTCTAACCCCTGGTCTGTAACTATTAAATGGCCAGTGAGGCCACTGGCCCAAAAACAGTTGTGTGAAGACAGTTGGGTAGCCACTTAAGTTTATTAGTAGAAAACAAGAAAAAGTAAATTCCTCAGTTGAGCTAGTCACAGTAAAGTCAAAATAACTAAAGCCAAAAAGTTCGTCTTTTTTTTTTTTTTTTTTTTTTAGCACTACACGGGGAATTGAAATGACTTGTGCACAAAGGGAAGCCAGGAATGCTGAGCACAGGATTCTGTGGTCTGACCTGGGGACTGGGTGTGGGTTAGGGATAGCAGCCTCTGACCCTGCACTGCTGCCCCCAGGTGGCAGCCAGGTGATCGGCAACCTCAGTGGAGGGAGCTAGAGTGTTTCCCGAGTATTGGCGAGCACACTGCCGAGCACGTGACCTGGAGGACGCTTGGTGTGCTTCACGGGCCACAAGGTGGCACTCTTGCTTTTGAAGTCATGACTCAGCATCATTTTCTTTTCCTGGAAGAGTTGTACACAGATCAGTGAGGCTGCCATCTTATCTGCTGGTGTGGACTGTACTGTGAGATAGACCCCTTGTGCTTCAAACCTCAGATCTTTTTCCTCACAAAGAACTTACAGTGCTGCTTACTGAGTTCTAGGTTCTTATGACTGTTTCAGTACCATAGCCTGTGGTGTTTAGAAAAATAAAACTCAGTGTTAAGTACTAAAGCATCCCTTTTTTTTAATGAAATCAGAGCACAATAAAAGCAGTTTTATATTTAGACTTCAGTATGCCTTTGAATGGGAAGGAAAAGGTCTAGATAGACCCACAGCAGACAGTTCGGGATGTGGCTGGCCAGGGGCCACGAGGGGCCTGGCTTCAGCAGGGTGGGTCTCAGCCAGAGCAAGCAGGTCATTTCCCCAAGAGCAGCCTGAATGCTGGTGGATCCTTGCCAGTGGCTTGGGACCTTGCAGGGTGGCAGGTGCCTTGTTGGAGGGTGGCATGAGTTCAGGATTCAGAGTTGGAGCTGGACATGTAGCCATCCCTATGTGTTGTGGGAGTCGCTCAGCTGGAGCGAAAAAGAAGAGCTCTTATCAACATCTGCAGTTGGGCAAGGTGACAGAATAGAGGACCCCGGCTAGCTTAGTGGGGCCACCAAGGAAGCAGTGATGCAGTTGTGAGGGTCATATCTCCATGACATTCTGTCCTAATTATGGAATCCTGGGTAACTAAGTAAAGTGTGGTCTGTAGATGTCTTTTGTTAAGAAATTATGATGATAAAGCTAAGTATGGGTAATAAAAGGTTGTGAAAATTAAATGTATCTAAAGGCCAAAAAAAGAGATCCATGATCATTTCCACCTACTCTAGATTTGCTTCCCTGTTGCAGCTGGAAAAGAGAGGAGGTTGGCAGTGTTTTGTGGCTGGAAGCAGTTTAACTAAAATACTATACACCACCATCTGGCTTTGTTTGCTGCTGGGGTGGATCTGGGGCCTCGTGCTGCTTGGCAAGTGCTGTCCCCCCTAAACTTGGCCCCAGCCTGCAGTATTTAGCTTCATGAAGAGAGGTGGCTTTAGCTCCTGGCAGCGACTCTGAGCTGCTGCTGTCCTTCCTAAATGTAAAGTACTTGTTGATTGCAGCTGGAGGAGAGCAGGAATGTTCAGAAGCAAATGAAGATTTTGCAGAAGAAGCAAGCCCAGATCGTGAAAGAGAAAGTTCATTTACAGAGTGAGCACAGCAAGGCTATTTTGGCGAGAAGCAAACTGGAGTCTCTATGCAGGGAGCTTCAACGTCACAATAAGACCTTAAAGGTTAGTTGATTCATTTTTCTAGTTTCCAAGAGGTACTCACCTGACTTTATAATCACTTTGTGCCCCTTTGAAGGAATGCATGTCATTGGTAGAGAGCAGGACACCACCTTTTCTGTGCTGTGCTTCGGTTGATGCTATGTGTGAGGCCAGTGTGACGTAAGGCTGATGACTGTTCAATGCATTTTTGGTTTCCTGGGAAGGATTAGTTTTACCTCCTAATCACTCACAGGGAGTCCGCTGGCCAGGGACTGCTGTTTACACCACAGCTCTCTTACCTAAAGCCATGGGTTAGGAAGCTCAGAGTGGTGTCTTTCTGTTTGCCGCGTTGCTGGGAAATGAGAGACCTGAGTCAGGCTCTGATGAGGAGAGCGCACATCTCCTGGGAGATTGGCCCTACCCAGAGCAGCTGCCGGCTGCTGAGTGCCTTCACAGCAGTGCTCACACCTTGGTGGTGACTGTTAAGAGAGCGCCAGGGTTGCCCAGAAATGCACCAGCATGCACAGGGCAGGAAGATGTGGAATCGCCCAACCAGGGAGTCTGTCTCTTCCCAGTTGCAGTACCTTCACCACTGCCCCTTCCCCAGCATAGCCCCAGCTCTGAGATAGCCTGCTCAAGACGCTATCCACTTGAGTGGGACTGTCACTGGTCCTCATTGGAATTCCTTTAAGTAAAGTGAGTGGGATTGTCTCATGACAGGTCATTTTGGGTGGACTGATGCATTTAGACATGTAAAAGTCTTTTGACACTTGGATTTTTTTACAGTAAGAATTCCACATGTCCCTTGCCCCCTAGGGAGTGGACGTGGTGACCCAGAACAAAAGCTGTTGGAGGGGCTCTCTCTCTTCAGGTTGAGCCATGGTGACAATGAGTGGGAGATGGCTGTGGAAAGAAGCCCCAAACTTGTAGCTCAGTGCGGTGGTTTTAGGTGCTCATATCACATTCAGAGTAGAGCAGTTTGTCACATTATTGTATCTCCTTGGGAAGAGTAGCTTGGTTTTAAATGAGAGCCTTTGGGTAGGAACTGGTACTCAGAAATAGCATTTCAGGTAGCAGTAATGAGCCCACATCATGGCAGCTGCTTCTGTGAGCCTTTTATCTGTAGATCCATACTATTAACAGTCATTATTTTGGACACCAAGGAGGAAAATATGCAGCAGGCACGGGAGGAGGAAGAAAGGCGTAAGGAGGCAACGGCACATTTCCAAATGACTTTAAATGAGATCCAGGCCCAGTTGGAGCAGCACGACATCCACAACGCCAAGCTCCGCCAGGAGAACCTGGAGCTAGGGGAGAAGCTGAAGAAACTCATTGAGCAGTATGCGCTGAGGGAAGAGGTAGGGTGCCTCCTCAGGCAGCCCAGTATGGCTTCCTTCCCGATGTGCCTTGTGGGGAGGGATGGTCCCTGGGAAGGGAGGGTTTCTGGTGAGTCCTCAGATACCTGGCAAGTGTCATGATCCTCCTTCCTTGAGTGGTATCCTGGAGGTGGCCACTTTCACATAGAGAGCCCTTTCCTTATCTAGACTTGGAGTAAACATTTGGCTCCAAAATGCCCCAGACAGTAGCCACTCCATTGTTTTATAGTCATGTTTCAGTTGTGTTTTGTTCTGTTTCATCTTTTGAGACAAGATCTTGTTATGTTGCCCAGGTTGATCATGAATTCCTGGGCTCAAGTGATCCTCCTGCCTCAGCTTTCCGAGTCGCAGGGGCCATAGGTGTGTACTGCTGCTGCTGCTGCACCCAGCTCCAGATTTAAAAACAAAAAAGTATGTTTATTTGCAGTGTGGGGATGCAGGGCCTCGTGTGCTGGGCACATGCTCTAACCCTGGTTTTGTTTTTTAATTTCACTTTCATTTATTTTTGATGCTGGGATCAGATGCAGGGCCATGCGCATGCTAAATGAATGTATACTCACTGAGCTAAACCCCAGCCCTATGATTTTATTTTTAGTGGGGGTTTTATACTATTTAAAAGAAAAAAAGCAGCTACCCTTAGCCCCTGCCACACAGTGCAGCACAGTTTAGTGGAAGGAGTCAGAGCTTTCACTTCTGGTGAAGGCTCCTCTTGCTGGCCAGCTGCACCAGAAAGATCACTGGCGGAGTCCAGTGAACACCAGTCTCTGCCTTTAGTAACATAATGGGCTCTCCTGCATCTTGCGGCCTTATGCGGGTACATTCAAAGCTAAGACTGCAGCGTCTCCTTCTTACTTTACCCAATTTTCAGCTTTATATTAATTTATAGTGGTATAGACCTGCAGAAACTTTTAAGATTTTCTTTTGATCACTCTCACCACGTTTTGCTTTGCTTTTCTTTTTTAAAAAAAATGGTACTAAAGATTGAACCTGGGGTCTTCACACTGAGCTATATCCCAGTCCTTTATTATTTTGAGATATGGTCTAAGACGCTAAATTTCCAAGGCTGGGCTTGAACTTGCATTCCTTCTGCCTCAACCTTCCAGAGTGCTTGAGTGTGGTGTGTGCCACCATGCCCAGCATATTTTTCTTTTCTCTCTCCATCCTTCCTTCCCTTTTTTCCTCCCTCCCTTTCTCTGTCTTGGTTTTTTGAGACAGGGTCTCACTATGTAGTTCATACGGTCCTTGAACTCATTATATAGCCCAGGCTGTTCTTGAACTTGGCAGTAATCCTCTTGCTTCTGCCTCCTGAGTGTTGGGATTATAGGCATGCACCACCATGTCTGGTTGCTTTTCATGTTTTTAATTTAAAAAAAAATTTTGTGGTCTTTTTGAGACAAAGTTTCCCTATACAGTTCATGCTGGCCTTGAATTTACTTTGTAGCCCGGCTGGCTTTGAACTTGCAATGTTCCTCCTGTCTCATTTTCCTGAGTGCTGGGATTATAGGTGTGTACCACCACACCTGGCTATGGTTGCTGCTTTTAAAAAGAATTTAAACATTATGGAAAATTGTAAGTTTAAGAAAACAAGAGAATATATCACCTGGCATGATGGCTTGAGCATTGAAATCAGCTTTATCTCCTTTCTCCATTCTTCTTTCGAAGCAAATCCAAGGTGTCATATTATTCCACTCATAGATATTTGAGTGTCTAGCATAAACCCAATATCATTTTCACACCTAGCAAATTATTTTTGATTACCTAGTCACTATTCACATTTTTTAAAAAAATTTGGGTCAAGATCTAAAAAATGCCCACCTATTTCACTGATTTCTATGTCTCATGTTTCTAAATTGTTTTCTCTTTCTCTTTTTAATTCTTGAAGTGTGTTTTTTGAAGAACTTTTTTTGGTGGGGGGACTGGAAAATTACTTCCCTTTTATTAGATTAATAAAACCCTAATTTTCTTAAATGATTCTTACAGTTTTGTTGTATAGTAATGACAGTTTAGCTCATCATTGATATAGCAGATTTGAAACTGAAGCTTAAATCATATTGCTTTTTTTTTTTTTTTTTTTGGTACCGGGGATTGAACTCATGACCTTGTACTTGTCAGACAGGTGCTTAGGCCATTGAGCTAAATCCCCAGCCCCAAAATCATGTTTCTTTTATTTCCTTTGAACACGACGGCTGGCCTTTCTTTGGTCAGGAGATGATGAATAATGGTCACACCACTGGGTCCTCTCCTAGGGCAATAGGCCTTGCCTGGCTTATATAGCATGTGGCAGCTGGGGGAGGCCAGTTTCCCTAGCGGCATGGCTCAGGATGAGGCTCTGATGACTTCAGAGTTGTCCCTAGCCACGTGATCAAACCATGGCCAATGTGTGTTCGGCACCAAACCTCATGTGCTCCTGCCATTGCAACACTGGTCTGGCTCGTCCAAGCAGGTGTTGTCATCCTGCCGTCCAGATACCCCAGGTGTGGGTGGGAAATCTGAAGGGATGGGCCACGCGAGAGGGCAGCTTCGAGCGTTGTGCGCTGCCGGCTTCTGGCATGGGATCACATTGTGGGGAAAGCGGGCAGACCGTAAAGTAAGGACGGGATACCTGCATTTCCCAGTGTGCTCCACTTGCTCATAGTGTCTTGATGCACATGGAGTACAGAACTGGCTTTGGAACTGCCAGCTTGTGCTGGGGGTGTGCTTCCCAGCTGTGGACGGGGCCAGAGAGACCTTGCCTTAGCCAAGGCACGGAGACTCAGTGCGGCTCTGGGCTGCGTGGCCTCTGCTGTGTGCATCTTTTTTCTGAAGTGATGGAGGCTTTCGCTTTTCCCTCAGCACATCGACAAAGTATTCAAGCATAAGGAATTGCAGCAACAGCTGGTGGATGCCAAACTTCAGCAGACGACACAGCTGATAAAAGAAGCCGATGAGAAGCACCAGAGAGAGCGAGAGTTTGTAAGTTCAGTTTCTTTCAAACAAATCATTGCCAAATTTTAAACAAAGCCATTTAAACTTACTCTGCATTTATTTTATTTTCCTAATCTGCATTTAATATTGCACCTGGGGCATGCTAGGTATTTTTTTTTTGCCACAGAACACACTTGCATGTTTCTGTTTAACTTTTTATATAGAAAATATCCTGGTGGGGGTGGAACTTGTCATTTGGAAGACCTTCACTTGTCTAATTTTTCTGTACTTAGAGTAGTTATTTCACTGATTAGCAGGTTCAAGAAAAATTTGGCAATTCAAGTGAATGTCAAACTTACCAAATACAGGTTTCCTATACGTACCTCAGATACTGTTTTTCAAACAAACATCGTCAAGCTAGGAAAACTCTTCTCTTACTTTGGTGTAAGTTTTAACAATCTGTTCACTGAATTCTCTGTGCCCCGGTCCTGCAGCATTGCTCTTGACATGCATGTTCAGAGTCTGTTGCTTATTAGTACCTGAAGACAGTGGCATCTTGTTGGGGATGCATTCTGAACCGCTGCAAATTCAGCTCTCTGTGCTTGTCCACAACAGTAAAACAAGGAGAAATGGTAGAATGTCCAGCAAAAAGACCCTACAGCGGCCCTCCTGGTGCTGGCGTGCTGTGTGGAGGTTCAGGAGGCACCTGGCGTACACTCATTCCTGCTGGGTCCTCCTGCAGGTCCTGGTGGGGTTAGACATTGCTCCACTGATGAGCGGTAATCGTTCCCCAAATCAGAGTGTGCATTTTACACACACGCACATGCTTTGTCTGTCATGTAAGTAGTGTCTGCTAATACTAGACATGTAGGTATTTTCACCTAAAACAACAGATTAACCCTGAACTTTGTGAATCTTTTGAGGCCTTGGGTCCTTTTTCCACTTGAGTAGCAGAAGACTGCTCCTCTGTCGTTGAGTGCTGGCAGGTGGGAGATGGCAGGAAACAGCCATCTGCAGCCAGTGTTTTTGTTCAAACTGCAGGCTGAAGGGTGCAGCCTAAATGTGTGGTTGTGTACTATTAGTATTTTGCCAGAATGTTTGTGTTTTCCAGTTACTAAAAGAAGCAACAGAATCGAGGCACAAATATGAACAAATGAAACAGCAAGAAGTACAGCTAAAACAGCAGGTAATTGGGACAGCAGGGACAGAAGTGAAGTATAAGGAAAATCGTAGGACTCCTTTGCCACCTACTTTGAGTCTCTGTCCTGTCACTGTAGGGGGCGTCCCACTCATTTCCAGCCAGAGTTGGCCAAACTGAGGAGGTGCTCACATATCCCTCGTGGAGGTGTCCTCTTCCTTTCAGGTGACCAGCTTATCCCTGTTTGCTGAGGACTTGCCTGTTTTTAGTGCTGAAAGACTTGTGTTCCAAGTCTTCCCTACCTCAGGCAGACTGGGATATGTGGTCACAGTATCTCCAATGTCCCCTTTCCATGATAATAGATAACTTCTTCCACGTCTCAGTCTGGTCCCACCTGTCACCTGGTTTCTCATTAAGGAAAATGAATTCATTTTCAGATACTTTTTTGGTATCAAGTAGAATCAAGAAATTGCTGAAGTCAAGACCTATAAAATGTTTGACCTATAAAATGGTAGTTTTGTAGTTTAACGTAGTGATGAGATTTTGTGCTCTGAGCAGATAAAGTGTTGCAGAAACACTCAGAACCACAAGACCTGCCTAGCACGCAGTTTGGGGGTGTTGCATTGCTTGGGCCACTTCCAATGCAGACCCCACGGGTTCTTAGGTCACAAGCACTTCTTTGTTTTTCCAGACAGGCACAGCAGGCATTTATACCTGTACGCACACCTTTTCAGCTAGCTAGATTATGCTGTTGGATAAAGGTGCCTTGATTTTGAAGTTTAAGGACACTAGTTGGAAAATGCACTTATCATGAGGACTAGCGTAAGTCTCTGTGAGTATGGCCTCTGGGATGTCCCGCAGCAAGGCCTGTGCTGACCTGAGCTGGGAGGAGCTGATGATGCAGGGTGGCAGCAGTCCCAGGAGCCACCCCATGAGTTCTGCGGGGCTGTGGCGTGGCAGGGATCACACCCCTTCTCAGACCTGAGCATTTGTCCATCTTTGTGCAAGGAGGCCAGTCTGGGTGGAGGATTTGTCCTCCTGCTGCTGCACCTGGCCATCTTGCCCTGGCACCTCACAGTGCTGGCTGACTGTCTCCTAGTATCACAGTTAGGCCTGGCCAGAGTTCCCTTGCAAGAGGAGTTGCCATTAGTGACCATCACGGTGGGCCTTTCCCTGAGTCATTCTGCTGCAGCTTTTGTCCCCAGTGCTAGGACTCCCCACTGATGCCTGCCTCTGCCTCTGAGGCCTTGTCAGTGTGGGCTGCCCCAACTTCTGCCCTCCACATCCCAGCTGTCCCCCCGCCCCGCAGAGCCCATGCTCCTCCTTCCTCTCCAAGATTCCCAAGTATTCCATGCTTCCCCATTGTGACAGCAGTGTGGCCACAGGAGGCAATCTCCGCTGAGGTCCTGTGGCCCTGCAAGGCCATACCAGGCCTCCCTGCACAGAGCAGCCTGCCTTGGCCTTTGCCCTGTCTTCCATTCGCACTGCTGCAATGGTGGGGGATGGAGGAGAATGGTGGCACTCTGCTGGCCTTTGGTGAGATTTCTCAGCTCAAAGGTAAAAGTTCAGAGAAAGATTGGGATTGCTGCCTCAAGTGTTCTCACCTGTCCCCGCTGAATGCCTCTCCCCAGCCACTTCCTGCAGCTCCAGCCATGGCCCTGCCCATGTGCAGGGAGCAGGTGTTGGCTGAGATGCCTTCTCCTCTCCCGAGAACAGTTATGCTGGTAGGGTGAGGGGTCGGGGGCTGTCCTGCTGGGCTCGTCGGGTAGATGGTATAGAACAAGTGAGGCTGCATCTGAAAACTGATAGAACAGCACCAGAAGAACTCCCAGGGCTTCATGTGCTCTGTGTCTGCAGTGCAAAGACTCTGTGTGCAACTGTTCTTTTTTTCTGTCATGTAATGGCAACTTATGACTAACCATGATGATTTTGAAAAATCTCAAAATCTGAATCGTTTACCTGGAACTCAGTCTCTTTCATATTTTTTTCTCTAGCTTTCTCTTTACATGGATAAGTTTGAAGAATTCCAGACTACTATGGCAAAAAGCAATGAATTGTTTACAACCTTCAGGCAGGAAATGGAAAAGGTATTTGTATGTTTTCATAGACTTACATAAAAAGGACTTTAGGTATGCTCTTTCCAGCACGCTTAATGCTTGGATGAGCTTAATGTTGGAACACCGTCTTGATCTTTTCTGATTCTCCAGTGGAATGACCTCAGTGTATCCCGAGTAGCTGATGGTGGCTGTGCTCTTAGAATTCTAAGTTACAACAGTGAATGCCTTGATTATTAAATACAGTTGGTTGTTAGGAACAAGGTGGTTTTTTGTTTGTTGTTTTAAGTGCTTGGAAAGATCACTCCCCAGTCTTCTTACAAATTTCTGTCCTTGGAGATTAC
Organism: Hydrochoerus hydrochaeris; assembly: GCA_004027455.1. Taxonomy (NCBI): domain Eukaryota; kingdom Metazoa; phylum Chordata; class Mammalia; order Rodentia; family Hydrochaeridae; genus Hydrochoerus; species Hydrochoerus hydrochaeris. The sequence continues at coordinate 20,596 of PVLA01005537.1, forward strand.
ATTCATGCTTAAAAGACTACACATTTTGCTATTTCTACCTTTTTTAAACTTTTTTTTTCTCTTAATTTTACACCGAGTCCTTTCCTTTTACTCCCAGGCCAAACCATTCCTTTGGCTTCTGTTGCATTTTCCTGCCGGCATTAAGTGAAAAGATATCCTTGATATCAATCTAGTCACCAGAAAGTTTCTACAGCAGAAGACACACTGCAGTCAGTCCCCCTCTGAGGGCTGTGCCTGGTCCTGCCCTTAAGCACACTGGTCCCACTGTGCACACCATGCCATGCTCTGCACAGCTCTAGTCCTGTCTTGAGGGGCTTTATGAGGTGTGAGCAGAAATTCAGTGAGTGCTGGTGCCGAGCACCATCCAACTGGGAAAGGCAGACTGTAAAAACACCCCGGGTGTCCTCATCCACCGTACTCACCAGATCTGGCACTGTGTGACTTCTGGCTTTTCCTCTAAGTCAAAATGACTGTGAAAGGCAGATGTGAATTCTTTCAGGACCTAGTGGCAGCCATGACAGAACAACTAGACATTCATGAAACAGTTCTTCACAGAGTATTTTAATGGTGGCAGGTCTTACACTATAATAAATTTTTAAAAATCTAAACATTCACTGTATTTTCTGATAACACCCCATTGAGACCCATGAATTTTGAACTATATAGCCTCCACCGTTTTTTAAGATAGGGTACTAAGTTGCCCATGCTGGGACTGAATTTGCCGTCTACTTGCCTCAGTTTTCAAGAGCCAAAATACGTTGTTATATCCATCCATTCTTTCTTTTTTTTTTTTGGAGACAAGGTCTTGCTGTGTAAGTTCAGGTTGGCCTTGGACTATGTACCCAGGCTGGCCTCAAACTTGTGGCCTCCCTCCTTCTGTCCATTCTCATTTTATTTGGTGACTTCCCTTTAAATTGGAGGGTTGTGTTTTGTGTTTGTTTTTCTTATGAGAATAGGATCTCATTGTGTTGCTCAGAATGGCCTTGACATCTTCCTGCATCAGCCTCCTAGGTAGCTGGAACTACAGGTACATGCTACTACAGCCAGCTAAAGTGAAGGCTTTTTAAAAAAATGGTGTTCAGACATAAGTCAAGCCTATTAATAGATATATTAAGTGTATATGAATTAAATAAGTAAAAAAATTATTTCTGAGAAGTACACATTAGGTAGATGGCAGCCGTGACTTAGTCCTGCACAGTAGCCAAGTGCCCTTGGGGTGAATGGCCCTGTTGTGTTACAGTGACAGTGGACAAGTCATTGAACTGGTCTTTGCCTTTGTATTCCTTCACTTCTGAAAAATGCTCGCAGACAGACCTGTCCCTCCTGCAATGCACATGAACTTGCTGGATCCCATGAGCTGGCCTGGGCTCAGGTTTCTACCTGGAACTATCTTTGTGTGCTTTTTTTGTTTTTTTGAGACAGGGTCTCACTCTGCAATTCAGGGCTGGCCTTGAACTCACTGTGTAGCCCAGGCTGGCCTTGAATTTGTGGTGATCCTCCTGCCTCAGCCTCCCAAGTGCTGGGATTACAGGCGAGTGCCACCACGCCTGGCTTAGAACCAGTTTTAGACCTTGGATTCTGGTGTGGTCCTGGGCAGCAGGTTCCTATGGCCTTCTGTCCTCTTGCACATGAAACTCCAGGGGATGACAGAGCCCAGGACTGGCCTATTCTTCTGTTGGTGGCTACAGAGGGCACCAGAGCACTTTTTCCACAGCCTGTCCCAGGTCGCCTGTCTGAGTTATGTGGCAGTCATGTATGGCTAGTTCCCTGCCAGCACCAGGCCCAGAGTGGGTGTGTGGGCATTAGGACAGGGATGTCATATGTCATGAGATGGCTGACAGGTGCCAGTCTCAGATTCAGTTTTAGAAATGTGAGCTCTCCTAGCATAGATTTGAGGATTTCCTAAGTTTGGGCCCACTTCTCTTTAGCAAATCTGAAGTGAAAGGGGCTTCTTTGTTCTAAGGGCAAATGCAGCCTAAGGGGAACTTTACTTGTCACTGGAGCCTTACCCTCAACTGACAGTGGCAGAGTTTGTGGGAAAGCACCAATTCTTCATCTTTTGTGTCCAAGAGGCTGAGGAGTGGGACTGTGGGTAGGGAACCCACAAACACAGTCACTTTCCACACTGCTTGTGGAGGAAGAAGACTTGCCTCTTGATGCCCGCTGGTGAAGTGAAGGTTCCACTCCCACCTCAGCTGAAACTGGAAGAGTGTGCACTGCTGTTCCTGGAAGCTGACTTGGGCTCTGCCCTCGGAGCTTCTGAATTAAGCTCTGTTACCCAGAGATAACAGCAGCTGCTATAAAGGCATGTACAGTGATGAGGGTGGTGTGACAGTCACACATTGTGTGTCCATTGGAGTTCTGAGACAAGGTCTTGCTGTGTATTTCAGGCTGGCCTAGAACTCGTGGCAATCCTCCTGCCTCAGCCTCCCAAGGGCTGGCTGGGATTACAGGTGTGTGCCACCATACCCAGCTTCCATTGTTTTTTCTGCTGAGACAGGAAATACATATGAGAGATGGAATTTAGAGCTTAAACTTACACTTGTGTTGATTCACAGATGACAAAGAAAATTAAAAAGCTGGAAAAAGAAACAATAATATGGCGCACAAAGTGGGAAAACAATAATAAGGCGCTTCTGCAAATGGCTGAAGAGGTGAGAGGGTTTCCCAAAATGCATTCTAGGTTCTGGGGCCTCATGGAATTCAGGTGTCTGGCAGTGCAGCCTCCTGGCAGTCAGTAGGTGGTGGTGGACCGAAGAGGGGTGGTGTTAGATGGTTGCGCCTCCCTCTTGTCTCTGGCTGGGGCAATGCCTCTTGCTGCTGCACTGTCCTCTTCCCAAAAAGGCAACCGACAGTCTGATTTTGGAAGGTGACATGTAGTTTGCAGCCTTTGCATTTCCCATCTTAAGAAATAGTCATTTTTTCTGTCTGCTAGTCCTAGTGACAGAACTCAGCTATTAAAGTGGACAGTGCAAAACATTTTAGAAAGTGGCTTTTGCCAGGCTTTGGGTATCATGAGAGCGGGTATCATCTTGCCCCCAGGTGCAGCACGACGCTTGCTGTGCGTAACTGGGTTGTGATGATGCTGTCTGAGCAGCTGCATGGGATCATGTCATGTAGGGTGCGCTGACTTACATGCAGAGGTGGCTGACATTTTTTTTTTTATTAAAGAAAACTGTCCGTGATAAAGAGTACAAGGCCTTTCAGATAAAACTGGAACGCTTAGAGAAGCTGTGCAGGGCTCTTCAGACAGAAAGAAATGAGCTCAACGAGAAGGTAGAAGTCCTGAAAGAGCAGGTCTCTGTCAAAGTGGCAGATGGGGACTTGGTGGCACCCACGCTGCAGCAGAGCACCACTCTGGATGCTTATAAGGAGCCGAACACTTCATTGAAAGGAGCCCCCGGTGCGCAGCTACAGGTGGGGGCGGCAGGCGTGCTACACAAGCCCCAGGGCCCTACTCCCAGCCTCGGAGCCCCTGGCATCGAGTCTGTTGACTAAGGTGAAGTATGCTCACTGCGAGGTTGAGAGATCTATTTTGTGTATACCTTTCTCTGTTAGTAGTAACTATTGGTTTTGTGGTGAAAATTTTCTTACTTTTTCTACCATATCTGTATTTTCTTAGAACTACTGGATTTATGTGGTACAGGAAGCTGCTTAGCAGTTTTGAATAGTTTTATTCTACAAATTCCTGTCAGCTATGTTGCACATGTGCCTCAGTTTCCCCATCATTGGAATGCATGTATTCACTGCCTTGTCCTTTCTCCTTCCTGCTCCTTGCATATAACTTTCCTAAGTAATTTCACTCAAGACAGGGCTGACCATTTTGAGGGAACTCTGTTGTTAAAGCAACAGAATTAAAAACAGTTTGCCCCCTTCCCCATTAATATTATTTAAAAATATACCAAGATGATCAGTTTTGCCTTATGCCATGTGAAAACATAAAATTAGTGTTGGGTCAGAAACAAGCCTAGCAAATTTGATTCAAATGAACTTTTTCGTATTTATATCACTTGACAAAACAAGCTGGCCACAAACCTTAACCTCCTGGTTTTGGCAGAACATGTACATAGTGTCATTTGTGAACAAAGCAGCATGAGGGTACTGGGCTCGGTGCACCCACAACTCCAGGTAGCTGGCTACTTTGGCTCCAAACTAGAACCCGCTGTGCGGCCTTGCTCAGCTGGCAGTGCTGGGGTGTGTGGTTCTCCCCTGGCATGGGAAGTCCAGTCTTTGGCAGCTTCTCGTGGGGTTAAGACAGCTAGGGCTAACTCTGCTGTAGCATTGACTAGGCAGAAGTTCCTCTGCCACCTTCTGGCTACTTGAATATTGGTGTTCATTTTCACGAGTCCAACCAGGAAAGTACAAGGGTGTGCTTTTGTTTTCTCAAAAAGGGAATATAAATTAGGGATCAGCACTAAGTGAAAAGTGATTTCACTTACAGAAGACAAACACTGGAACCAGCATTTTTACCTGGGAAAACTTGGCAGAGTGTCATATAGTCAGGACCTGTAACTTGGCTTTCAAGTCTATTTTTCCTTTCATTGCTTTTTTTTCAAAGAAAGAAAAACCAGTATTATCATGGTCTCTATGCTTGGAAGGAGGGTAATTTTACAATTAAGCACATAATTTTTGCATTGGTTTTTGAACTTCCCTTTGTTTGCTTCAGTGTTGGCAGTGGCTCAGTTATGCACAGGAAGTCTGGTGTTAAGTGCATTGGAATACTTCATGAAATAAAGGGTTCTGCTGGGGCTGACATTAGCACATTGCACTGAAAACTATCAAACTGACACCTGTTAAACTGCTTACTGGACTGAATAAACTCCATTTTGTCCAGTTAAAATAGTTTTTGTTAAAAGTTTTAGTTGTAAAGTCTTGTCACATTCCTGGTCTAAACTGGGTTGAAAAACTTGAAAATTGTCCAACAGATGGGAAATAGTGCCTGGAGTAGAGGATTGTGTATCTGCGCTTTCCACCACACTATCAGGCCTGTTAATCAAGGGGCTGGCCAGTGGAGAAGCACTCCAGAGTACAGTACGTTGTCTGATCACCCTGTCACTATGAGCTGGAAGCCCAACAATGTGCTCCCCCCAGCAGTCTATTATAATAAACACCGTACCCCCCGCCCCAGCTACTTGCTGGAACCCTGGACTCGCCTTCTGGTGGGGGCAGGGGATGAAGGTATCTATTAGAAACATAATCTACCTTAAAATCAGTACTAATGATCACATTTCACATAACTCTGCTGGATGTATTGCTCTTAACATTTTACCAAGCCATGTGTGTAGGTCACCATGTTCTTTTGTGGTGCCTGTCCTGGGTGGTAGACTGTAAATCTTGGACCTGTTGCATTTTTCAAGGGCTTTATAAAGCAATGTGATTAACAGTACTTGGCCTGCTGCTTTTGGCTTACATGTATTTTTAGCTAGATGCTACCATGGTGTTTAATGGATATGGATTCTGTCTGGGAACACATTCAGAACCTTTCCTATTACCCTGTGAATAGACACAAATGGGACCCCTCAAGGACACCCCTCCTCTGAAGTGATCGCCCCAGCAGCCTAGTGTTGTGGCTTTGTAGCACGCCATTTCTCCTGTGTTCTAGAACACTGCAACACTATGCTGGCCCAGAAAGCGCCATCACACCAATTGCCTTTGGCGCACCATCTCGTGTGTTATAGTGGCAGCAGACCCCATGGTGTAGGAGAACTTGGGTCCTGGGTAATGGACCATTTCACCCTGAACTGTAGAAGTACGTTTCTTGGTCTAGAGATCAGTATGTTTTAGTTATGTATGCAACTGCCTTTATCACACCTGGTTATCACAATTCAATGCTCAGGTGTTGCAGAAAAATCTACCTCTTTCAGACTGTAGATGGAAATAACTGTGAAAAAATGATGCAGATATCTCTAGTTTGTGCTAAACACACTGCTTTATTTTTACAGCCCACGTCTTTCATGAGGATATGAATTGTTAAGAGGCAGTCTTGTTTTTGCTTTTCAAAGACATTTTGTAGATTTTTCACTAATGTGAATTGATTTTATCTACTCGATTCTGTATAGATTAAGTAAATATGTATGATAAATTTAACAGCTTCTGTGTATTCTTTTGTTCCCCCTGTGGTCTTAATTGCACAAATCCAAAGGTACAACTTTACCCATTTCTATTCAAGAAGAGGGGAGAACTACATGTACATACAGCCATTCCCCCCAGCTTCCAAAAGAATAAGAATAAAAGATAATTTATTTTAAAACTTTTATTTCTGCAAAGCCAATCAAGAAGTGTTGGAAGGAAAAAGTGTAAAAGTTACCCTTGCATATTTGGGAACAGCAAGCACTTAAGTTTGAGAAAACGAGGGCTTAGTACAGTTGAATCAAAGGCAGTACCCTGCTACTTATATTTTAAAACAATGTGATAATCCTTCTGAAGCAACATTCCTTCTTTCCTAATAACTACAATATGATACAGAACGCAACAGCTCACTTGAAAGTGCTAGAATCAGAGGGTCAAGAATGCCATAAGCCACCCCACTTAACATTTCCCACTATACAATGCTGTTTTGGTGCTTGAGAAATCAAGCATTTGTGTAGCATTACATTCAACAGAAACAGCTCTCATACTTTTGAGTTTAAGATCCTTGTCCCTCCAGTTCCGAAGTTGTGACATCTGACTCTTCATCATTGTAAATATTTTCAGCCTAGAGACAATAACCAAATAAATTCACAGGTAAAATTCCCCAAAGTTTTCATATAGTCATCTAAAGGTAAATTTAATCTGCCAATCCAGATTTTAAGATTCACTGTCTGTGATATTTTGACAGGAATTGATCAGTTTCATTTTTGTTTTTCCACAAAGAAAAAGCCAGGCCAGTGTTCTTAAAAATTATTTGCCACTCTGATTCCACCTACACATCTAGTCCCCACACACTCAGTTCTTGTTCACACCAATATCCTTCAGTGCAACTGCTTCACTTTATGCAGCTTAGGCTGTAAGCCACCACTGTGCACACTCAGTCCCCTCCCAGGCCAGTGTTCACACACTCAAGGCCCTGCAGACAGTAGCAGTAATACAAAGGCCCCAGGGCACCAGTGAACACTGCAGGGGACACAGAGTGTCTGTATCTGTTCACACAGATGTGCACATTTCTCCCAACCCAGCAGGTACCATGGCTGGTAGACCAAGTGCCAATGCTGAATTTGAGGCTTGTCAAGTGGGAATTTTCCTTATATACCAAGTATTTTGTATAACAGGTACCTAAATATTTCTATTGTATCATTGGTAAATCTCTGATTTACAAAATAGGCATTTGAGAAAGATAATTTCAGCTCACCATTTGCCATATCTGCATGATGTTATCCTCAGACACTGAGCAGATAACCCAAGGCTCATTGGGGTTCCAGCTAAAGTCTGAAATCTTGGCAGTATGTCCTCCATGAATAAACTGGAAAGGAAAGTCTTGTTAAACATGAGTCCCTGTCTGCATGATGTGCCACTACATGCTGAATGTCTGTTAGCTGGAGGCAGGACATTTCCCCCCACATTTTTTGGCCTGTGTCCCTAAAAAATAAGAGCCTTTTCCCTAACAATGTGGCTGGGCATGCTAGTACACACCTGTAATCCCAGCTCTCTGAGACTGAGGCAGGAAGGCCACCTTAAATTTGAGACCAGCCTGAGATACATAGTGAGTTTAAGGCCAGGCTGAATTACATAGCAAGACCCTGTCTTAATATGCACTACCGGGTCACAGAGCAAGGCACATGTGTAAGGTGAGCTCTCACACACTTTCCTACATCAGGCACCCTGGGCCCCCCTGCACTGCCAGGAACAGCCCTCACTTTTCTTCAGTCTCCAGACAAAACACCTCACCCTGAGGTACCCAAACCCCAGGGCCTATGGCTCGAAAGTCCCTGGAAGACAGAGCTTGCAAACAAATGCCAAAGGAGGCAGTTTGATTTGCTACAGGAAGCAACCTCAAGGGAAGACACTGTACCTTCTGTATCTTTGAATTAGAATTCAAAGTAACTTGTTCTTTGAAAGGACACAAATATTAACACACTATCTAGAAGTGGCAAGTCACACTTTCTGATAAAGTCTGACTTAACTGCTTACTTCAAAAACGAGGTCTCTCTCTGCTGGTTAGGGTATATGTAATGTGTGTCTCTGACCTAATCAGTGTATCTGTTTAAAAATGTGAGCTGGGTTGGGCTGTGGTACCACACGCTTGTGATCCCAGCACGTTGGGAAGCTGAGGCAGGAAGATCAAGTTTTAAGGCCAAACTGGGCAACTTAGACCCAATCTCAAGAATAAAACTTAAAAAGGGTTGGAGATGTGATATTGTGGAGTGCTCCTGTGCTGGAAACTGAGTTGGGGGAGGGGGAGCTTTGGAAAATACTCCAGGGGGAGGGGGAGCTTTGGAAAATACTCCAAAGGGGTAGACATGTGAAACTATTTTAAGACCACTGCCTTGGAATGTACATAAGAGTCATCAAAATGAGATCCACAGGAAAAAACCCATCAGGGGCTGCCAGGGGCTGGGGGAGGAGAGCACTGGGAGGTAACAGCTAGAATTTTTTGCAGAAAAAAATGTCCTAGAATTGACTTGTAGAGATGGGTTGTACAACACTGGATATACTGAAAACCACTGAATTGTAAACTTTATGTGAATTGTACTATATGTAAATTACACCACAATAAAGCTGCTACCAAAATAACTGAAAACAGCTGGACAATAGTTGGGAGCAATGTGTTTTCTAGAAAGTATAATAAAACTGCTTCACAAGCAGATCTCTGAGTCAGTCACTGTGGAGTAAAACACTTAAACTCTGCCTTCTGCTCATGGCTGAGGTTATTGAAAAACCCTCCTGTCTGAGCCGAACCGGTATGCAATGTCCTTAACACTTTGGCTGAGGCCCTTTCCACTTCTGCCACCTGCTGCCCAGAAACAGCTGGCTAAGGAGTGTGAGGGACTGGCTAGGGCAGCGGTGGTGAACCTCTGGCACATGTGCTGTATAGTGGGTTGTTTGGATCATTGCAAGCTCTAAGAGGTTTGCTGTCACTGGCATAAGGGCTCACACTGCGGGACCCAGCAGCTTCTGTCGGCTTAGCCACGGGCCTTTGCCTTTTATGAATGTGGGTGAAGCACGAGTGGACCAAAAATGAGCAGCACCAGAAGAGCCAAATGAAACCTATGCTGCAGAGTGCCAAGTGACCATCTGTCTATGACTAGGATGCAAATGTTCAATTCAGAGCAACGACAAAGAACCACTGCTAAGTGACCTGAACTTACACAGTAGTCATTACAAATTGTCCACCCTGTTGGAAGGTGTGAAATATTGCCCAGTGAGCAGCAACAGGACTGCCTTCCCTCAATAAAACACACACAATAGAGTATGGCTGCAGTGAGAAATTAACTATTCAATATTTTCCAGCAGTCTAAATAACTTTTACTGAAACATTTGTAAAAAGCAAGCGGGTTCCATGTACTGTTTTGGATAAATTTCAGAGCTCAATCACTGTAGCAGCCAGACTTCCATTCTAAGACCATCTTTGAGAGCTGGAATAGGAGGTCCTGACTTGTCCTTGCCTTAAGTGGCTGGATGACTGATACAGCCCATCCTGCATGTGACCCTTCACCTCACAAGGCACTTACCAGGAGTTCTGGAGGCCCATCTTCTGCATCCTCAGCTGACTGTTCTTCTCCAATTTTACTAGTAACAAAAAACAGAATGCTTTCCTTATTGGAAATTCTCATAGCAAGAGTGTACACTAAATCAGCATCACCCAGAAGGTTTACCCTAAAACACATGCACACCCCTGAGAGCAGCTTCTTGTTAGGGATGCCTGCTTTCTGGAAACAGGTGAGCACCATTCATAATTAAAACTGCAGATGAGGAACTGTTCATAATAAAAACTCAATTTCTCAACCATTTTTGGCAGAGCATGGTGGTGCCCATCTGTAATTCCAACACTCAGGAGGCTGAAGCAGGAGGATCACTGGAAGTCTGAGGTCAACCTGGACTACACAGTGAGACCCTGTCTCAAACCCCCAACCCCAATCTACAAGCAAACTAACATGCAGCTTGTTGTGCATTCTGAAAGTGAAGTATAACCATATGGCTACTCTGGATGTGTCTATAAAGATATGGCAACAAAACAATGTTAACTGTGGAACGTATAAGCCAAAACAAGATTTTATGTTTTTGGTGTGGGGGACTGAACCCAGGGTCTCATGCCTGCCAGGAAAATGCTACATACACCCTAGTCCAAAATAAAAGGCTTTTAGGGAATTTTTCTCTTAAAAATTTCAGTTAGTAAGCTGAAATACAGTTGAGTTTTTCCCCTTCCTATAAAACAATTTAGTCCACACTTCAAGGTAGTACAAACTAAGGCACTTTATCAATGCTCCAAATGTTCAACGCAGATTCACATTCTTAGAATGGTACCTCTGAAGCCAAGGGACTTTCTTCATTTTGTTTTTAGCCTGGCCTAAAACTTGCAGTGATCTTCCTGCCTTGGCCTCTGAGTGCTGGGGTTACAGATGTGCATTTACCATTCCTAGTTTTTTGGGGAGCACTGGGGATTTAATCCAGGGTTGTCATATGGAGCTGCATATACCTCATTCCTTTTTATTTTTTGATGTAGGGCCTTGCTAAGTTGCTACGTTGCCCAGGATGGGCTTGAACTTGCAATCTTCCTGCCTCAGCCTCCCAGAGGACTGAAATTGCAGGCATGTGCCACCATGGCTGGCTCTCCTAAGAGCAGAGAGAAAATACAGGGAGCCCCAGGGATTCTTGTCCTGTTTACAAAGGTCTCTCCAGTTTACACAAGCTACAGCAGGAGCTACCATGTGTAGAACTAATGGATAAAATCATAGGAGAGCAAATGGCACAGAACCTCAGCAAGAACAGTCCTGCTGATGTATGGTGCACTCCTACGAAAGGAGAGCAGTCAACACCTTCAATTCTTTTCTACAGTTGGTGTTTGAACTACAACTACCTGGATGTGCGTGTTTGCACGTGTGTGCCCCTCCCATCAACAAAGAAATCTCAACAGAGAATTGATTTCATGGTCCATTTGCTGCCTCATCCATTTTACAGAACAAAGACTCTTTAGAAAGGTACTTGAAATTATGTTACTTTCATGTTAGGGTAATTGAAGAGGTAATAACAAATTGCTTTTTTCTTGGTCTTTTTAAGGCAGGGTCTCACTGCAGTTCAGGCTGGCCTTGAACTTGAAGAAACCCTTCTTCTAGGATTTTGGGGCACGATGGGGGGGGCGGTGGGTACCGGGGATGGAACTTGCCAGGCAGGCACTGTGCTGTTGAGCTATATCCCTGGCCTGAGTGCTGGGACTATAGGCACGTGCCATCATGCCCAGCCTCAAATTGCTTTTCTACTTTATGAATTATTATATAACCTGCCAGATTAGCATAATATTCACACAGTATCCTGTCTCCAGATCCTAAATTACCTCAAATCCCACACGTTCAGGCGACGATCGGTACCACTTGAAGCCAGAATAGTTTCATTATGTGGAGACCAGTGGACCTAGCAACAGATAGTCTAAGAATGTATGTAAAGCAGCCCCCATCCCTCAGTTTGTGCTGGTCTTCTAACCTGTAATATTTCCCATCCCGTGCTAGCTCCATCTCTTGGCCTCCTGTTCTACACTTTGAAACATGCTTACAGGACCCAATCCCCAGCCTGCTCCCCAAAGGTCCATTCCCCAGTATACCAAGGAACTCAGGGCTCCCAATAAACTTACTCAGCTCCAGGAGCCTTTCAACTTTTCAAGCAAGTGTACACTAACCTACACAATTCCCTGTTAAACCTAGCACAAGACCCTTTCCTTGCCAGTGGCCCTACTGCTCTGGTACACCTAACTCAGGAGTCCTTGGAGTTGACGTAAGCTAGTTCTAGCTTTTCTTCTAATTCTGAACCATAAGCCTCTTAAAAAGCTCCAAGTTGTTTCCTCTAGTTTACTGACATGACAGAATCAGGAGGAGCTTTATTAAAAACAAAAAGCCCATGCCTACCATCAATATATAAGGGAAAACTTAAAACTTTACCCTTGCCCGTTTTTGCACCACACATAGAAACAGAAGCATCACGTACCTGGAAAATCTCATCCTTATGAGATTCGAAGGTATGAAGTTTTAATTTTAAGTTACGCAGGTCCCACAAGGCTACCGTCTGAAAGAAAAAAAAATGAATTCATTTTTGTTCTTTACACAAAATCTTTAAAATATCTGGTTAAAGTATAAAATAACTGAGTTTCATAAACACTAAATATGCAAAAGCTTCTGAGACCTTATCCGCAGAGCCTGTTGCCAGAATGAATTCGCTGTAAGGATTGAAGGAGAGGCAGTTGACCTCGGCAGTATGTGCATCCACCAAGTGGCTGGGCTTAGAGGTGGTGTTGGACCTGGTGTCCCATCTGAAACAGAGATATAAGGCACATAGAATTCACAGAGGACACCAAACCCCTCAAACTTTGCATATACTCACTGTTGGGCCTGCCCCTCTGCTCCATTCACCCACTTCAGACAGCAATCACACAGAGCTGGCAATATAGACCTTATCACTAAATGACATTTTCTAACCCTTCAGGAACAAACTAGGGCTTATAATTTCTGGTTCTTCTTAAAGACCCGTGTTGTAATTCCAAGATATACAAAATAGAGTCTATTTGGCAGCGAAAAACTTAACAACCTAATACCTACAATTAGCCTTGTCAAGTTCAGTATTTTGCCACATTTGTTTTGGACAGCATTTCTTCAGGAAACAAGAAATGTCTAAGTGGAAAAATTCAAATAGCTCTGTACCATGACCCAATGGAATTACTGTCTTCTCTAACCTCCAACATGAACTGGTCACTCTGGATCCCAATTCTGCTATTAATTATGACAACTCATTTTCCTTCACCCTCACATAGGTTTTTTCAAAGCAGTTCATCCACACAGCACAGTAAGTCTTACATAAAAAGGCTGTTACACATGCGTAGTTTATTATGTTTATTACACCTCACCTAAAGCTTTTTAAGCTTTAAAAAAGCAATCAAAGCAGTCTACCACAATCACCGATAGTCATTCAGATCACCTATCAAAACCCCAACAAACTCTCCTCCATACATCATGAGTTTCTGATCATCAGCGACGGATCCAAATAAGGACTCATGCAGCAGATGCCAGGCCACGTCCTCTACAACAGCTGAGTGGCCAGTAAAGATTGCTTTAGCATCCACAATTTTGCCTTCCTTTGGTCCTGCATTTATATCCCACAGGCAGACAGTCTGAGGGAAAAGGAGAAAAAAAAAACAAAAAAACAAAGACAAAAGCTGTAAGACACTACATGTTAAAGGTCAACATCTTATCTGATATCATCATTAAAAATAAAACTAGGTAGAAATTAGAAACAGAGAGGAAATACAAGCAGAAGGATGTGTGGGTGCAACCTCCATGATGGGAGATGCAGAGGAGAAGGAAACTACACTGGGGGAGACTGAGTATGGCAGCAGCTAGGGGACAATGGGTTGGAGCTGCTACCTATGTACATTAAATGGTCAGTGACACAAATCACAAAGCCAGGAGCTCAATAGCTACTGATGAACAATGCACATCTCAAAACTTCACACTGGGCAGTGAATGAAAATGAAAACATGCCTTAAAAAACAAAAGCCCCTTGGGACAAGTCTGGTTTCCTGGCAGGAACCACTGGACATGAGGCAGTGTGGCAGTGGCATAAACCTGCGAGGAAGCTCCCCTCCACTCTGTTCTCCTCCAGAGGTCAAAGGTTGAGGTCTGCAGACCTGTCTCCATGGCACACTCCCCCGTATCAGTGGAATCCGAGGGAGATAATCGACTTTCTCAGGCCTCAGAGATCACAGCAGCCTACAGTTCATGAGGCTTCATGTTCAAGGTTTTATCTTGACATTCACAATGAATTAAGAGCAAAGTCTTAAATTTAACTATAGAAAATGATTCTCAGTTGGTAGTATAAAGGAAGTAACTTGTGCTGAGGTGTGTTGACATAAATTACAATTCCATTGGCATTAACCCCATCTCTTTTTAAACCACTTATCCTCCCCCATGGTGCTGGAGATCGCACATGCTAGGCAAGGGCTCTACCACTGAGTTACACCCCCAGCTCCTTAAACCAATTTCTTATAAGATGAAGTTGTCGTTACAAAGCTACTTCTCAGAAGTACCTATTTTCCAAGTAACAAAAAAGCTTTTTCTCTTTGGTGGTGCTGGGAGTAGAACCCAGGGGTGCTCTACCACTGAGCTATACACTAACCCTTTATAATTTCTAAGACAGAGCCTTGCTAAATTGCCCAGGGTGGCCCTGAATTGTGATCCTCTTCCCGTAGCCTCCCAAATAGCTGGGATTATAGGTGTGTAATACACCTACCCCAGCAACAGAAACTTAAATACAATACATGCAGCTCTTATGTTACACACCCCAAGGTACAATTTAAACACGCCTGAGGAGAGGGGTATGCAGGGCTCCCACCAGGTACTGGTAAGAAGTTACTGAGTTGATCCCACCATCACTATCTTACAGAGAGGCAGAACCTTGTTTCTATGCCTCTGGCAGCTGAGCTACAGGAATGTGACAACAGCTTGTGAGCACTTCCAGTCCTTGAATTGTGAAAAGGATGGGAAAAGATGTTCTCATGATGGGGGTGTGGGAACAATGAAATCCTCACCAGCCTGATGTGGGTTGTAGATCTGGCCTCTCTTTCAGGAAGTGTACAAAGCCTTGATCTCCAGCCATAATAGCAACCTATGAGCTCCCCTACCAACTGCCCTTCTGAGTTCCTTTTCTGTTAACTCAGAGTTGGTTTTGGCTGTGTACAACTAGAGAATCTTGACAGCATTTATGTTTCAGATATTCCAATCACTTAACAGGAATGGCCACCAACAAAGACAGAAAGGCCATGTTCTAGGCACAGGAGGATACCAAGTTAGAAGGCAAGCAATCTGCTCTCATGAAGCAGACATGAATTGATAACTGTGGTCAAGATATAGGAGCTCTCAGAAGGCCCAGAAATGTTCTTTTTTCCTATAATCATATCAAAATGCCTTTCTATAGTAAGAGATCCACAAGAGGATACAGGACTGTTGGCAGTGAGAATGCTATTCTAATGTGCAATGAATGAACAAAACTGTTTTACAATTGTGTAGTACTTTTAACTGTTAATGTTTTATATTAAGTGTACCAAGATAATTTAATATGCAAAAAATTACTTTTCAACAAATGGTGCTGGGAAAACAGGATTATCACATGCAAAATAAAGACCTATCTCAAAGCATAAACAAAAATTGACTCAAAATGGATGAAAGACCTAAATCTAAGAGCTAAAACTCTTAGAACACAGATGTATACCTTTGTGACACTAGATTACGCAATAAGCTTCTTAGATATGAAACCGAAAGCACAAGTGAAAAAATTTTAGAAATATATTCACTAGGCAAAATTAAAAATTTTTGTATTTCAACAAAAAGAAAGTAAAAAAATCCAGAGAATGGTAGAAACTTTTTGGAAATCACATATATAACAAGACTTGTATCTAAAACACCTAAAGAATTCTTATAACTTAATTTAAGATAACAAAATCAGCTGGGTATGGTGATGGCACATTTATTATAGCAGCTACTTTGGAGGCTGAGGCAGGAGTGTCACAAATTCAAGGCCAGCTTGCACAACATAGAGACCTCATCCACCTCCCCACAAAAGACAGAAAAGACCTTTTAAAAATGGACAAAGGCCTTGAAAATATACTTCTCCAAAGGATGTACACAAATGGTCAATAAACACAAGAAAAGACGTTCAATGTCATCAGGTAACAGAAGTGCAAATCAAATCTACAATGTGTTCGCACTAAGACGGCTATAAACACAAAGACAAGTGTTGATGAGGGTGTGCAGAGAAGGAAGCACTCAAGTGTTGCTGGCGGCAACGTAAAATGAGTCGCTGCTCATGAAAGCTTGGCAGTTCTTCAAAAAGAAAAAACTGTTAGCACATGAACCAGTAACTTTACTCCTAGTGATCATCCAAGAGAAATGAAAACATTCAGACTGGCACACCAATGTTCACATCACTCAAAATAGCCCCAAACTGAAAACAACTGAAACATCCATTACTGATAAATGGATACGCAAACTGTGGTATATGTACACTAAAGCACCAGTCACAAAAGAAAGGAGAAGCGGTGTCACATAAAAACATGTGAAAGTCAGACAGAAAAGATCACGTAGTATATGACTTCACTTTGGATGTGAAATATCAAGAATAGTAGACAAAATAAATTCCTGGTTCCAAGGAACTGAGGGAAGGGAAGCAGGCAACGACTACCTTCATAGGTACACAATTTCCTTGTGGAGTATTTGATAAAAATATTCTAGGATTAGTGGCAATGGTTGTGGAACTCTGAATATAGTAAAATCCACTCAGTTGTACACTTCAAAAACACATATCATAAATGTTTTATACAATTTCCATTATGAGAGGCTAGAGATCCTCTTTAAAATAATGGGAGGTCTTTTGCCCACCCTCCCCTCCATCCCAAGAATGCTTTGAGTTTTGTGAGGGACTTGAGGCTATAACTGGTAGAGCCCTTGCCTAGCACGAAACCCCAGGACTGATCCCTAGTGCTGCAAAAATAAAGAGTTGAAATTTTTGTTTTTTGAGATAAGGTTTCACTATATAGTTCAGGTTGACCTTGAACTCCTGGTGATCTTCCTGCCTCAGCCTCCCAAGTGCTAGAATTATAGGCATGTGCCACCACACCCAGCTTAAGAGTTGAAATTTTAAAATGAAAGAAAGCTTTATGAAACCCTAAGCCTCCAACAGAGCAGTCTGAAAAACCACTGCTCTAGAACCCAGGAAAGCAGTATCACAAATCATCAACAAAGTGTATCTTAGGAAACTGTTCATCTATGTAGTGTTCCTTAGTGCAGAGCTGTCCTGTGACATTTTAATTCTCAGTCTATGAGCAGATTAGGAAGAACACATTTCTCACATGGTCGTCGGATGCACTTAGGAGATGTCCACTCAAATTAGAATTCCAGGAAAGACCATAGCCTTCCTTTTGGTGACCTCTTAACCTAAGATCAGGATTACATTCTCCACTTGGGTCTAAGGAGAAAAGAAATACATTAACTACTAAGTTATTATCTGTTTATCAGAACTGGTGAGAGCAAATTGTCACTCCTCCATTGAGGGAGCTTAACAGATATCCACATGAGTAAGGACTTGGTCTGGCACACAATTACTTTGAAAAGCTCTTTTCTCTGCTTCACTTTAAATACTTGATGCAAACTGTGCCTCACGATCATTAAATGACTTGTACTATTTCCACCACAGAAACACTGAAACTAGCTACCTGAAAAAGTGTGTAATGGCAGCCCCACCCCCAACCCCTGATCAATTTCCAGAAGTATTCCTAATACATCAGGTTGGGTTACTCAGGCCTTGCACATCTCTAAGGTAGCCCACAACCATCAACAGCCCTTGGCCAATCCCAGAACGTGACCTCTGTAAGACTGTGTCACTGTCTGACAAAGCTGTGTATGCCCAAAGCAGTGGGGCATGTTGCAGCAACTTGTCAAGACTTGTAGGATTGTTCAGCAAGAATCAAGGTGCATCTTGGCTTCACTGCTAGGGTCTGACATTTTCATTAGTGTGGCCAGTCACAGAGCAGGATGTACCCATGTGACCAGGCCTTCAAGAAAAACCTAGACCTTGGCACTCACAAAGGCTTCGCTGGGCACATGCTCCTATTTGCTGCTAGCAAAACAGCATGCGTCCTTGCATCCCAGGAGAGAAAGGACTTGGAGGCCTGGCCTGAACTCTCTGGACTTCACCTGTGTGTGTGTCTTTCTCCTGCTTTTTTCTGGCTCCTTTGCTGTAATAACCCTCAGCTGTGAGGATAATCTGTTGCTGGCTCTTTTGAGCAAAGCACCTGAGAATGGTTATGGGAGCCCCCCACACAAAATTTTTAAACCTTACAGTCTATTTTGAATCAAGAAAAACGTTTAAGTACTAGGCTGACTTTATTACTACATACCAGGTTTAGCAGGATGTTTTGTATAGTCAAAAACCAACACATCAGAAGATGGTGTTTTTGTAGCAATGATGTGAGGATTTTGTGGCATGTAACGAGCACGATTTACTTCTCCTTCGTGATTGATTTTAATTTCACATTCAATTTTTCCTGTTACAGAACCAAAGCCACCGAATTCTGTGAGGAAAAAGAAACACATACACTTAAGATTAAAATTCAAAAGTCATTTAACCTACTAGATTTTATCCTAACAGAACACAACATAAATCTATGAGATACACAAAAATAAAACAAAATACAAACCCCCAAAATGTGGGTCTGCCACTTGGAATTTAATTTATTCTCAAAGCCCATTTACAATAGAAAATATTGGTAGCTATGTTATGTAAGCTGATTCAGTTCCATTTTGGACTTAAGGCAATTAAAACTGGCCTCTTTCAGTTGTGAAGATATGGTTATTAACAAAAAATTTTAAACAACCACATAATAAAGAGAAATTTTTTTCAGTTCAAACTCAACTCACTTGATGTGGTTGTTACAAAACAGTGAAGATATTACTTTCAGGAGTAATATCTTACATTCTGTAAGTCTAAAGTCAGAAACATCTTCAAACCAAATGCATTCTGACTAACCCCTACCTGCTACCAAAACAGACAGACATACACACAGGTCTAGCTGACAACTGCTTATGTAAGATTAAAATAAGGGGATTAACCTCCCCATCTGGTTGGTAAATAAGGCTGTAGTGTTATAGCCATGAAAGGGGCCTTGAAGTATCAGTTGCATAAAAAGAAAGATAACTTCTGAAAAGCGGCAAGATATCAGCAGAAAGACTATGAGTAGACAGGATCTAAGTAGATACTATATTGTAAATGACATTTTCTTTTTTGTACTTGTAGATAAAAACTTGAATAGTTTGCTGAGGCTTAAGAAAAGTTATCAGGCTTCACACTGTAATTGTGTTATTTCTTACTTACAATACTTCTTTGCAAATTGCTTTTTAGCTTGCCTTATGTCTTGGGTCAGAGACCATTAATTCAAATGCCTAATGGAGCCAGACAGGTAGTAAAACAAAAAAATGGCCTGTACTGAGCATTGTGGTGCATGCCTGTAATCCCAACACTTGAGAGGCTGACACAGGAGGATTACAGTGAGTCCGAGTTCAGCCTGGGCTACATAGTGAGACCCTGTTTCAAAAAATGAAACAAAACAAAACAAACCCCAAAAACAGTGGCCTGGAGAAAACAAATGGAAAAGAATGGAAATCATTTCTTAGTTTTAGTCAGCTCTTACTGTGTGGGAAGGATTAATGAGCATTGACACCTGCATCTCAATATTAGCATACCTAGCCATTCTACTGCAGCAAACATTACTATTTCAGTTTGGCTAGAAACCCTAACTTTTTCAATTACTCTGAAGCTCCTCCACTCACAACTGTCACACAGACATATGTACCATCACCCATATCCCTCTCAGCCCTTTCCCTTTCAGTTCTGTCCAAAAAAGAATGGCTCAACCTCCCTGATGAACCCTCCCACTGTAGGCCAAGGAAGACCCTGCCAATAGTCAGGAGGGGGAGGCAACAGGATTGTGTGAGCCCATGAGTCTGAGATGAGCCTAGGTAACAAAGGAGACTCTGTCTCAAAAAAACAAAATTAGGGCCCGGCGTGGTAGCTCACGCCTGCAAGCCCAGCACTCAGGAGGCTGAGGCAGGAGGATCGTGTGAGTTCGAGACTAGCCTGGGCTATATAGTGAGCTCACGGCCAGCCTGAACTGCATATTGAGACCTTGTCTCAAAAAAGACAAAAAAATTAAAAATAAAATTTAAAAAGCTAGGTTTCCAGGTACAGTTTACTGTGAACACAGGGCTTTCTTTTTTCAAACTCAAAAAATGTCTGGCCATAGCCAGAAGTGGTGCTGCACACCTGTAATCCCAGCATTTGGGAGGCTGAGGCAGACAAACTGCTGTAAGTTTAAGGTCAGCCTGGGCTCACAGTGAGTTCAAGGCCAACCTGAACTATACATCGAGACCTTGTCTCAAAAACCAAAAACAAAACACCCCAAAAGAAAATATCCCCCTTTCTTCTAAAAAACAAAAACAAAAAAACCAAAAACGACCTGAGGCCATGAAGGAGTCATTCACCTGGCAGGTCTGGCAGCTCAGGCTGTGCATTTCTGAGATACCTCCAAGGGACACAGGGACCTTACTGACTCTTGGCACAATAAGGAAACATAGACCTCAGAATGTTCTTTGTCCCTGATGGACTGATGCTTCTGTGGGACACACCTGGAGCAATGGACCATGCTGTACCCAACTGGCAGGGCTGCTCTGCACAAATTTAAAGATTGATTGTGTGCACCTGCTTTCATTACTGGTGTCCTGTGCTTTAACTGTCATGGCTGCCTGCCAGCAGCCCAGGCCTAGGTAACCAGTCTCCAGGAGAGTCTCAGACCCTGAGAGCTTCGAGGTTCCTCTAGGCAGAGATTCTACACATCCCTACAGCTTGCTGCCAGAGAAAATGCATCCTGTGTGGCTTGTATGAGACTGGTGCCAGACCTCCTTATTAAACTCACCAATGCACATCCTGTTCCTGCTGCACTTGTTTTATGTTCTTTATGATAAAGAACTTTAGCCTTAAGCATAATTTGCTACAGTTTTTGAGTCATTCTAGTGAAACCATCAAACTCACAGTGGTCATGGAAATATCAAAATAGGAGTGCTGACATTTTAAAAACCTGGGCCAGGGATTTAGCTCAGTGGCTTAAGCACTCACCTGGTAAGTGCAAGGTCATGAGTTCAATCCCTAGTACCAAAAAAAAAAAAAACCTTCTGATATGGTGGCACATGCCTATAACCCCAGAACACAGGAGGCTGAGACAGGAGGATTACTATGAGTTCCAGGCCAGCCTAACTGTTCAGTGAAACCTTGTCTCAAAAAGACAAAAACAGGGCTGGGGATATAGCTCAGCAACACAGTGCCTGTCTGGCAAGCATAAGGTTGTGAGTTTGATCTCTGGTATCAAGAAAAAAAAAAAGGACAAAAAACAAAACAAAAATCCCACCATTAACTGTTTGGTATACATCTCCTGATTTTTCTTTATGTATACACCAACACATAATACTTTTACCAAAATACACTGTAATTACACATACCAGTTATTAATTTACTGTCAAATTTTAGTAGCACATTCTTTAAAAGAGGCATGTTTTTGATACTGATGCTGGAATATATGTAATACCTACCACCCTTGTCACTGTCACAGTGGGAAGCGTCGAACTGTGCATCATCATTGGGAATATGGACTCGAGCAACCACCAGATGATTCTGCTCATCAGATGTGTGAGTCCCCAGCACCAGCCAATGAAGGGCATAATCTTTTCCTTCTGGTCTGTTTAAGACAGAAAGCCAGTCACATGAACCCTACAGAAAATCTCTAGTTTCTAATAAATTTAGTCTAGTTCCCTCGAATACATTAAAGTTTCTTTAACAAATATATATTGAGCATCAACTACATACCTGCTGCTCCCCGTTATCAACATTACAATCTCCACGTGTGCAAATGTAAGGAAACATTCTAACTACAATACAGAGAGCTTGCTTCTTACCTAAAAATTCATCCTCCCCTGCCTCATTATCAATGGGAACGTACATTTTCTAGAGCAGCATTCTAAGAAGTAAACACAAATCTTCATGCAGGAGACCACCACAAATCGCCTTCCTTACATATCCTGACTTCCCACCTAAAACATATCTTCCACCTATATTCCCACTTTAATATGCTAGATGCTTTGATTTCCCAATGAGAAGCAACAAGGTAGAATGGAAAGAGGCGAGTCAGGTGAACTGGGTTTTTACAAACCTGGCTGAGACTAAAATTAGGTATATGCAGTTACTTATATCACAACCTCTCCAGAGTATCAGTTTCTTCACTTAATAAAAAGGTCATAAGTATAAATGGCATGTGAAACGTCTTGTGTTTGTGATGCCTCAAGTTTATGAAATGTGCAATCCTGGTTTTAGCACAGTGCATTCTGTTACCTTGTTCTGTGGAAAAGCTTCTTGAAACTGAAGAGCTTACCAGTGCCTCTTGGCACCTTGGAGCAATTGGGTGATTTTTGTACTGGTATTAATCCATAATGCTTTCCCTAGAACAGCAATTCTCATTGTGCTCCAGATCCCACCCTCTATATTCCACCTCTTGTCTTGAGCCAGGTCAGGCCATTCATTGGCTCTAAAATTTCACTTGTACAAAGGAGAGTCTTTTTTTTTGAAAGGGTCTTGCTATGTAGTTCAGGCTTTTTGCCTTGAACTCAGTGATTCTCCTGCCTCAGCCCCTGAGCGCTGGAATTACAGATGTGCATGCACCATGACACCCTGTAGAAGCCAGTGGGTTTTTTAAAAAGTGTTTCAAGGTTACTTTTAGGTACGTAATTATTAATAAATACAAAATGAAAATTTTGCTTATTGTAGAAAAGAATGCACAATCTCAAAAGCAGAACAGATAGCCTCTCAGGCATGGTGGTACATTCCTGCAATCCCAGTACTCGGGAGGCTGAGGCAGGAGGAATGGTCACGAGTTTGAGGCCAGCCTGCACTACACAGTGAGTTCAAGGCCAGTCTGAACAGCATAGTCTTGTGTTAGTTGATACATACACAGTGGGTGGCTATCAGGAAAAATAATTTCATTTTAAGCTAGGCATAGTGGCACATGCCTGTAATTCCAGCACTCAGGAGGCTGAAGCAGGAGGAATGAGTGGGAGTTCAAGGCCAGTCTTTACCACACAGTGAGTTCAAGGCCAGCCTGAACTACATAGTGAGACCCTGTCAAAAATCCAAAAAGAAACAAAAGAAAACTAGGTTCTAGTAAGGTATAAAGGAAGACTTAGACAAAGTAAAATCTTTACAGAAATAGTGCCTTAAAATAAAAAGGAATTTAAATGTGTACCAAGAAACAGAATAGTACTTGAAAGGAGGCACCTTAGGAACATTTTTGGGGTTGACATAAGTGACTTGTTGGGGGGGGGCACAGAACCACAACAAAAAGTGACTCTGCTTGTGGGATTAAGCAGAAAAACTAAGACCAATAGGTACAAATGACAAGTCGACACGTTTATAGGACCTTTCTAAGGAGCACAGTCCTAAGCAGACTGGAGGATCTTAAAAACTCCTCGTCTCCAAGACAGTAATTCTAGTTTCTCCTAGATTATCACACAGGATTTTTCTGTTACAACAAATCCTTCTACCTCAATCATTAAGACACAGTCTGCTTTCCTAAATTAATCAGTAGTCATCATTTTCCTCAAACACTGGACACACCTAAAGACTGCAGAAACCACAAATGGTGAAAGAGCCTATCCCTCTTCAGTGCCAGAATCCTTTGACCCAGTAATTCCACTGCTGGGAAATTTGCCCCTTCACAAAATAGGCTCTATTACAAAACTATCTGCAGCCATACTATTTGCAGCAGGTAAAAGAATGAAAACCTAAATATCAATCAATAAAGAGCTGGTGACATTAACTACAACCATGAATAGCATTCTATGGAACCCTTAAAAAGGAGTGTATGTAAGTATGTGGTTAAGAAAAAGCCTTTAACAAATACTAAAAAGTCAGGCAAACAACTTTTGGCCATTAAAATTAAAAGAAAAGATTAAGATCTAGGCATACCATCTGAGTGAGGGATGAGCAAGGGGAAATTTTTTTCACTCTGTGCACTTCTTTATTGCCTGAATTTGAAAAATTACAAAGCTTTTTCTGTAAAGAACTAGTCACAATATGTAAGAAATTATTTAACAGATGAATTATGAATTAACAACTAGTTTATAAAATTTCTAAAAACCAAATCAATTATTTGGACAATTATTTAACTTAATTTAAGAACAACACCTCAGAAAGTCCAAGTACTCTTTAGCACATTAAATGTGGGCAGCAGGGCATAGCAAGTGGAGAAGGATCAGTTCCTCAAAGCGCCAGGCTGTAGAACAGCCAGCATTTCTACTGTTCTTTATCTGGGGATAAAACACAACCACAGTCTCTTCATACACAAATGGAACCCTGCAAAACACCACACAGCAGTTCTTAATATCCAAGAATGCAGGCTACTTGGCATTTTCTTGCATTCTCTGAGCCACTGAACATCCCACAACTTGATCCCACAACCTCTCTGTACAGAAAATTCCATAATATATAATTTAATTAAAGTTATTTAAGCTCATAAGGTTTAATATAAAAGTAACCCATCTGGGGTAAGAGGAACATACAGAAAACAGGTTGAACATCCCTAACCCAAAAATGTGAAATATGGGAAACATGTTGAGAAGTGACATGATGCCTTATGTGGAAAATTCCACACCTCACCCTCATGTGGCTGGTTGCAATTAAAACACAGGCACACTAAAAATACTATATATAATTACTTTCAGGTTATCTTCAAAGGTATATACAAAACACAGTAAATTTTGTGTTTAGACTTGGGTTTCAAACCTAAGATATTCCATGAAGTTTATGAAAATACTCTCTCAATCCAAAATTCAAACACCTCTGATAAAGGATAATCAGCCTGTATCTGTTTTTTTTTTTGGTTCCAGGGATTGAACTCATGACTTCACGCTTGCCAGGCAGGCATTTATGCCACTGAGCCAAATCCCCGGCCTCAGCCTGTATCATTTTTGAAAATGTGAACAAAATAATTACAGGCAACCTTTAAAGAAAATTTCAGTAATTATCTTTAATTTAAATTCAAGGGAAACTTACTTAAATCCTTACACATTATTCTTGAACAGGAAGGGGTGGGAAAACCAGCATCAGTCACCACTTACTTTGTTCTTATGGTAGCAAGGCATTTACCATATGGGATCTTATTTAATTCCCTCAAATGTAGGCAATTCAGTGCTACCAATATCTCCACTTAACACGGACCAGGCAACCCTGGCACAGAAACTGCATAACTTGCCCTAGTTCACAAAGCTAATAAGCAGGGGTAGGACTCATACCCAGGTCTCTGACCTTAAACTCCTGAGCTCTTTTTCTACTGATACAGTAGGTCAGAAAGATCCAAAATATTAATACATTTTAAATCTGCTTAACAGGAAGGCAAAAAGAGGCAAATGCACATAAAGCTCCAAGCCAGAACCTGAAAGCCCTGGAGTATACAATGATAGCCAATCTATTTTTAAATCTCAAATAGTTGAAAAAGTCCACATCTACAGCTGGGGCCACAACTCAGTGGTAGAGCACTTGAGGCCCTGAATTTTGACTTGCCATACCAAAAAAAGGTCAATGCCTAGAAGTCTCCATTATTTAGCTCAAGACAAATCCCACATGTGTACATTTATGTATTTTTTTCAGAACCCCAAAATAAGCTCCATCTGTAAGACAACACTGAAGTATTGTATCCAGCCATTACAAAAATTATTTTATGTAAAACTAGCTTATTTTTATAATTTGCAAAATCCTCTTTCCATATTAAGAGTTTCAGTTCTCATTTAAATTCAAGATAGACAAAAATTAATAAACTTTTAAGGTACATGGGCCAAGCGTGGTGGGGGCACATTTATAATTTCAGAACTTGGGGGACTGAGGCAGAGTTGCCAAGAGTATGAGGCCAGCCTGAACTGCACAGCAAGACTCTGTCTCAAAAACACAAAAACAACCTCCCCCAACCAAAATCCCAAAAAACTGAATGATGATGATGATAATTAATAATAATAAGGCACATGGCCAAATTCCCATTAGAAATGGTGCAACCCTGTAAGAAAGGTAGTCTAAATGCAGGTGCTGCCTCATTCTGGAGCCAAATGGTCTGGGTCGGTAAAGTCCAAGTGTGCACACTTAGGTTTGTAAGTCCTAGCAACCATTATCAGCTGTGTGATCTTGTGTATGGTACTGTACCTAACTCTTTTAACTCCCTTCCTCAACCGTAAATCAATGATGAAAAACATATCTACAACATAGTACTGTTATTGGGGCTCAAATAACATGCCATAAAACTCCTCATGACTGTCAGGTCTTGCGTTGCCCAGTAACTACAAAACTGCCCGAAAAGAACACTCAGGAAAATCAACAGCAATGTCAAACCGTATTCCATGCTTACCAGTCATGGCAAACCTTTTAGAGCTTTCAGTGATAGCAAACGCCTCACCACAGCACATGTGCACAAGTTCATTGCCACTGCTATAAACCAGTAACATCTTTTCTCTGGTCAGTTGCTGCCAAATTTTTTCCCTCTTTGCCTATTAAAATGTATTTCACCTTGGACGTCAGTTACAGGGACATTTCCTTTACAAAAAATCATTAAATCACATACTTATATTTATGTGCTTTTCTGTACATATGCCATTTTTTCAATACAGTAAAAGAAAGGCCTCAGTCTTGAGGTCCGACGTGATAAAGATCTACGCTTGTATCCAAACAACATCAAATATACCAATATTTTCTACAAACATTAATCTCACAGTAGATTCTACCCTTTACATTATATATCAGAAGTCATCTTACAAATCACTAAAGTATTGAAAGTATTAGGCACCTCATCCAAGTGTTGATTCCACGCTTATATTCTTAGGCATAAAATACCAAATGTAGGAAATTCAAAATGACAGTTAAATTTATGGAAAATAAAAGTTGCCAGAAACCCTTACTTAGTCACTTCAGGAAGCCACTGAACGGTAAGACTGGGCCACTGAAGAGCATGGGTCATAACCAGGTCATAGAGAAACGGTGTATTCTTCTTCCAGATTTTATATTCTTCGTTGATGACTCGCTCTTCCACAGTATCTTCAAACACTGAAATTTGGAGAAAGCCCACACAATTAAGCGGCTGAGAAGGATCGAAGGCAGAATCTGTACACAGACACTGGAGGTCACCTCGAGACAGCCACACCTTCACCTACACTTTTCCTTTTATTTATCTGTAACATGAACTCAAGTAACTACTCTTCCAGAACGTGGAGGGAACGCCAAGACCAGGAAGCTTATTTTTTCCGCTTTCGAGATCAATACCTCTCCCACGCATACCGAACTGGGTCATTAATTGCATGCACATCGAGATTATTTCGCCCGGTACAGCTGCCCGCACCTGTTCTAAGATGACGACTTGTGCTGAGAGGGGCTCCACCGCCCACACGGGAAGGCAGGTCCACGTGCTGCCGAAACCCACAGACCCGCTTCCCGCATCCCCTGCCAAGAGAGGCCCCAGCTCCTATGACGCCCACGTCGGCAGCCATAGGCCGGCGGGCCTCAGAGCCCCCGGACAAGGGCCGCGACCCGGAGGCGGGTGCCGAGCACGCGCGGAAGGAGCCGCCGAGCTAGCTTCTCGGCGGTGACGGCCTCCGCCCGGGGCCCAGATCGCTTAAAGGAGCGGAGCCCCAGAGGGGGTTGGGGGTCCCGTTTTCGGCCTAGCGCCCGACTCCGGAAGAGCTCCGAGTGCTCCGTGCGGCAGCCCAGTCCCGCGCGGGCCCCTTGAGGCGCGCGCCCAGCCTCGCGCCCGGCCCCGCCCCCCTGCTCTGCACGCCAATTCGCGCCTTTCACCCGCGCGTGCCGCGGCCTCTCGCGCCCGCCGCCCCCAGCAGCCCCGGCGCGCACCGCCCCAAAGGGCCTCTTACTCTCTTTACTCGCCATCTTGCGTCGGGTCGTTTGCCCCTCGTTGCCGCCTCGGACTCTTCTCGCTGGCCAAGAGCAGCCTGACCACTGGGGTTCCTGCCTCTTCCAGGCGCGTCACACACCTCTGCCTCCCAAAGCCGGCGGTCCGACTGGCTGTCTGGGTCCACCCCAGACGCCTAACCTTCCCTCCTGCCTCCTCCCCGCTCGCGGGTACTGAGGTCTGAGGCGCTCTTCTCTCTCTCTCCAAACTTGGAACGAGACTTTTCAACCCGCGCCTCCCAGCCCGCCCAGGCAGCTGAGCGCAGGCGCAACCGCCCTGGGAAAAAGGAGAGGCGGTGGAGAGGCGGGCCTGGGAGCCAACGGCTCCCCCGCCTCGACCAATGGCGTGCGGCCGGAGGCTTCCACGCGCCCTTCGGGGGAGGGCCTCTGGAGGTAGGTGGGGCGTTCCGCGGCAGGAAGTTGGCACGGCGCAGACGCGAGGACTCGCCCGGCGCTCCCAGGGCCGGCCGCGGGGGCGGATGGGGGTGTGCGGGGGTGGGGCGAGCGGGAGGCGCGGCAGGCGAGAGGCGCGGGGGCAGCTGGCTTGGGCTGGCGAGCCTTGGAGCCCGTGGGGCGTGGCTGGTTGAAACTGTAACCTCGGCTGCAGGAGTGGGAGGGGGCAGGGAGGTTGCCACTGCAGTTTACCCGAGCAAAATCTAAAATCTCAGAGCGAGAGAGGAAAATGGTTCCTAGTCTCGAGAGATTATTGTGTTTTCCACGTCTCCCCGGGAATCGTGGACATGTAGTTCTCTGCACCCCTCGAAGGGTCCTCTCCAGCCAACTGGCCATTACTAGGGCCTGGTGTTTGTCAGAGGCAAAGGGACCTTTTGGAGTGGCAGAGGGCGTTTGCTTAACAAGCGGCCAGGCCACCCTGCTGGGCTGAATGTGCGGCTCGTGGCAAGGCAGGCCTCCAGGCCGCCGCTGGGCTGAAGCAGCCTTAAATTACATTTTCGTAATTTCCATGCTTGGATGCTTAGGAGGTTGCCTTGCGGGTTTGTGCTGCGGGGTTTTGTGGCTCCAGCGTGCCTGGCTCGCGCCACCCCTGCTGAGTCACTCCTGCTATGGGCGACCCCGCCCCAGCGGGCGAGGACGTGAGGAGGGCGTTGGGGGGCGGACTGAGAGGCTAGAGGGAAGCAGAGGGAGCCAAGTAAAGGCCAGAGCTGGGGGCACAGGGCGAGGGGCAGTGACCGGGCAAAGCACCCCCATCGCATGTGCTACTTCACAACCTTTCCAAGTGTCTTCGTGGTCACACGCGATCGTGCAGGTGCCGCTGCTGCCATGCCCACCTTTCTAGTTGGGAAACAAACCCAGACAGTCATATATCCTTATATAGAGACTGTCTTGGGCCTTTAGTTTCGCATACTGTACAGTTCATTATTATAATGTCCCCCACCTATGTCGATGTAATCTTGGTAGTGACCAGGGTGTGGCTGGAGAGGGAAGAGGTACAAGTAACCTTTTCTGGTTTTATTTTTAGAGATAGAGCATTCCTATATAGTTCAGGCTGGCCTCGAACTCATCCTCCTGAGTGCTGGGATTGCAGGTGTGTGTCACCTCACCAGGCTGTGGTAGCCCGGTTGGATACCTAGTAAATATTATACCTAGTAAATATTTTAGCGGTGGAGATGATTAGCTGAGGCAACTAGTCATCTCCACCGCTGTAACCAACAGCAACCGTAGACAATATGGATAAACCTGGCCAGGTTCCAGTAAAATTATAGCCATTGACAATTTTGACAAGTCCCAAAATACTCATTTTTTTTCAAACACTTGAAATACAAAACTTATTCGCAGCTTGAGGGCCATACAGAACAATGGGTGGGTTAGATTTTGGTACAGGCGTAAATCTAGAACCTTGCTCAAGAATAACTATCTTACAGCTTTATTTCAATGGGAACTGCATGTGCTTAGCAAGAAGACATGGGGGATGATATCTTGTCTCCCTGTAATAGAATCTGCTCATTTCTGATAGGTAGCATGATTTCTAGGACAGAGGGAGAGAGGGCTGAATGTGGTTATGGAGGCTGAGGCAGCAGGACCATCCAAGTTCGAAGCTAGCCTGGGCTATTTAGTGAGACTGGTGTTAAAAAAAAAACTAATAAAAATGAAGGGCAGAGGATTTAGCCTAGTGGTATAGGCACTGGCCTGGCAAATGCGAGTTCATGAATTTGATCCTGGCATCAATAAATAAATAATTACATGGAGAATTAGAGAAGGAAGTACAGAGCAGATATTTAGGGAGTTTCTGAGAATATTAATACACTATCATACACAATCTGAAAACATATTTTGTTAGCTTTGATTTTTTTGCTATTGTTGAGTTTGTCAATTCTATTTCTGTGATTTTTTGGTCTTTTTTCCAATCAGGTGCTTTTCTGCATAAACATGTAATCAGTTTTCTCTTGGATTGCTTAACTGTTCAGTTTTGTTTAGCCTTGTTTTCCAAATTCTTAGCTCTGATCTCTGTCTTTTTTGGCATTTGTTTTTTCTGTCCTTGTCTCTTTGTCTCTCATGCACTCGGTCCATTAAGGGAGAAGCATGAAGAGGTGCACACATTTGGCATGGATTATCTTAACTGAAAGAGGCCCTTGTCAGGTGCCTTTCCCCGAGACTGCTTACAGCAAAATTGCTGTAGCATTAAAGGTCAACTTTTGTTTTGTGTAACTCATTATCATTTGTATACACATGTGGGAGTCTGCAGAATAATACTGCCAAGGTTGGACAAAGTAGCAGTTAATGTGTGTGATGTACTCTGGTATTGTATTTTAGTTTTTAAAAATACAAATTACAACCAGGTGTGATGGCAAACGCCTGTAATTTCAGCTCTCCAGGAGGCTGAGGAATGAAGATCACAAGTTCAAGCCCAGGCTGTGACAGTTACTGACTCAGTGAGACCCTGTCTCAAAAGAAGGGACAAAAGGAAGGAAGAAAGGAGGGAGGGCAGGTTGGGGATGTAGCTCACTTTGAAGGCAGAGTTCAGTTGCCAGTACCGCAAAAAATTTTTAAATGCAGATCACATTGTAAGTTGATTTCATGATTGCATTTTGTCACAACTTTAAGTTTGTACAACATTGGAGCATTAGGTTAGTTTTTAAACCTTTAACTGTCCCTGACCACCCTTTACGAAAGAATAAGGTACCTTAACTGCCACCTGATGAAGTGTGTGCCTCACTCTCCTCTCTATGCTGCGCTGTGAGCTTGCTTTGTTGCATTGTGCTCCAGCTCACTGAGGAGGAAGCCAAGGTAGAGTGCTGTAAGTTGCTTGCTAAAGGCACAAGGCCAGTGAGGGTTGGTGTTGGAATTTGCGTTTAGGCTGCTCTTAAAAAAGCATATGTAGTAGAACAAACCATTTAATGAAAAGGAATAAGCTGGGTGTAGTGGCGCATGCCTGAGATCCCAGCATGTAGCACGCTGAGGCAGAAGGATTGCCACAAGTTTAGGCCAGCCTGGACTACATAGCAAGACCTTGTCTCAACCCTCCCCTTACCAAAAAAGTTTTTTTTTTCCAGTGCACACACAATACAGTACTTTTGTGAAAAAGAAAAATGCCATATATATTTTTTTGTTCTGTTTTTGTTTTTTGAGACAGGGTCTTGCTCTGTAGTCCAGGCTGGCTTTGAACTCACCATGTAGCTCAGGCTGGCCTCAAACTTATGGAGATCCTTCTCCTTTATCCTCTTCAGTGCTGGACTTATAGGCATGTCCCACCATGCCCAACTGTCATATATTTTAGGGAAAAAAAAGGAAAAGGCAGAGGAGTCAAAAAAATGAGAATTGTCTTAGTGTGATGAAATTCTAAGTAATTTCTCCTAAATACTGTTGAATGAAATTGTACAAAGGAATTCAAGGAAAAGTTATTATAATAGCTAGTGTGGTGGTACATACCTATAATCCCAGCACTGTGGGAGATTGAGACAAAAGGATTGAAAGTTTGAGCCCAGCCTGGGCAATTTAGCAATTTAGAGACCTTGTCTCAAAAAAGTAAAAACTCAGTGGAGTGTGATGGTACGTGCCTCTAATCTCAGCATTGGGGAGGCTGTGAGTTCAAGGCCAGCCCAACATACATAGTGAGTCCAAGGCCAGCCTGAACTACTTAGTGAGATCTTGTCTCAAAATAATAATAAATAGGCTGGAGTTGTAGCTATATATAGGTGTAGTCCTTTGTGTGTGTGTATGTGTGTGTGTGTGTGTGTGTGTGTGTATAGTGCTTGTTTGAACTTATACTTTTTCACTTACTATGTGATATTTTATTAGGTAAACTAAAGTAATTGTTTTATATTTAAAATGTATTAATTTTTAGTCTTGTGGAGTGTCCCTCTGGATTCTAAAAAGCCAGTGTACCCCTTTGTGCTAGCTATAAATGTTAAGCAACTCAAGCTTCACATTGGTGACAATGAATAAAGGAAAATGACCCAGACCAGAATCACTGGGGCTTAGACTTAGAGTCACTGGGGCGTAGTGAATAAATATTTGTCCAACGAAAAATACTGAATAAGAAACTCCTGGGCTTTCCCCAACCCATAAGCAAGATTTCACATGTAAAACCTTTTAATTTCATTTTAATTGACAGATAATACTTGTGTGTGCAGTTTATATTGTACAATGGGATGTTTTGAGGCATGTTTACATCATAGGATGATTTAGTTAAGCTAATGAACAATTCTCTTATGAGATAATTGTCATTTTTGGGGTGAAAACATTTAAAATATACTCATAGGGACAGGAATTTAGTTCAGTAGCACAATGCCTGCCTGACAAACATGAGGTCCTGAGTTTGATTCCCGGTAACCTCCTTGCCCCTGCAAAAAATCTACTCAGCAATTTTGAACCATACAGTGTATACTTACTTATTTCAGTCACCAGTCTATGCAATAGGTCACTAAAGCTTATTCTAACAGTAGAACTTTTTATCTACATATTTATTATTTGTATTTTTTAAACTTTTATTTGCATTTATTTTATGCTTACTTTATTCCCATGCCGTAAGTTTTTGTTTCTTCAGTTTCTACCTGGATATGTTTTTCTTGTGTGCAACTTCCTTTCTGGTTTAGGAACAATTTGTTCCTTTTTAGTAAGGATCATCTCAGTGTGGCAGGGAGAGATCAGGTACGGGTGAATATGGCCCTGAGTTTTGAAAGTACTACGGTGTTTCTTGGGTACTTTGTTCACCTGGATATGTTCAATGATCAGCAAATCTACATCTAAATCCTTATGTTCAGCGTTACTCTCTGCATTTTTAAGCATGTAGAGCAAAAATTTAGCACTCTTTTTGGATCACCTCCCTGGATCCAGCCCACCATTTGGCCTGGCACACCTACCAACTCCACCATTGTAACTTCAGAAGAGCACACATTGCTTCTTTAATGTGACATCTTTCAGATACTTAGTGGCCTTTCAGATATGCATGGCCTTGATGGCCTGGGCAGCTTCCTGGGTGTTCTTAAAGTGAACACAAAGATTCGAGCCTCTTGATTTGCCTGATTTTGTGGGATTTTCTGGGTCAAGGCAGTTGTGAAGCATTTTCACAGGTCACCTCAAACTACTTATAGGAAGAAAACTTGTTTTTTTTTTCATTTTTTTATTTAAAGAGAAAAAAACAGGGAAAAGGTAGAAATATTACAGAATTTCAAGAAAAGATAAATAGTAAGAAATAACTAGTTGATATATTATACATTGTTCTTTTAGAAATAGTTATTCAAGTTACAGGAGTAAAGCACCCAAAGTGGACATTAAAGCAGTGAGAGTGAAAACAGATCTGTTCAACAATCCAACAAGAACCTAGAAATATGGTCATCAATCCCACACATCTAAACATAACATGCAGCTATATCTTTTATAGTGCTTCCTATTTCCTCTTTTTTTTACAATAGCAATTACACATTTTTAAATTTTTATTTAAAGAGAAGAAACAAAACAAAACAAAAAAAGGGTAGCAACAATACAGAATTCTAAAAGAAAGAAAGAAAAAGGAGAATGAGAAAAAGACCCAATAAGAAATCAGTAATTTGTAAATTATGTATTGTCATCTTGGATGTAGTTGTTCAAGTTACAAAGTTAAAGGGTACATAGTAAATATTCAAACAGTCAGACGACAAACAGTTTTGCTCAAAGATCCAACAAAGATTCAGCAATATGGTCATCTATTTTATACACTCAAACTTACATGCAGTTATGTCCCTTAGAGTACTTTCTTTTCCTCTCTTTTTTACAATAGCAATTACACATTTTGGTTTTATTACTTGTTTGTTTTTGAGACAAGGTCTTGATATGTAGTCCAAGTAGGCCTTAAACTCACTATGTAGTCTAGGCTGGTCACAGCAGTCATGCTGCCTCGGCCCCCTGAGAACGCTAAGATTACAGGTGTGTGCCACCATGCCAAGCTGAAAACTTTTTAAAAATATTGCTCAGTGGGGCTGAGGATGTGGCTTAATGGTAGAGTTTTCTTTTTTTTTCTTGGCTTTTTGAGACAGGGTCTTGCTATGCAGTTCAGGCTGGCCTTGGGCTCACTTTGTAGCCCAGGTTGGTCTCGAATTTGCAATGATCCTCCTGCTTCAGCCTCCCCGAGTGCTGGTATTACAGGAGTGCACCACCACAGCTGGCAATGGTAGAGTTCTTGCCTTTCCCCACCAAGTGCATTGTGTACTGTGTATAATATTTCTTTTTTTTTTTTAATCGGTACCGGGGATCGAACTAGGGATCGAACTCACAACCACATGATTGCAAGGCAGACACTTATGCCGCTGAGCTAAATCCCCAGCCCCAGTATTTCTTTTTCAGAGCTGAGGATCAGCCACTTGAGGGAAGTACTCTAGTACTGAATGAGATCATATTCATATGTATGGCTGAACACCTCTCTCAAGATAACTGTGATGAAAGTTTGTTGTCATTGCTGGATACCATCCACTTCTTCCTCGCTGGGATATGGCCTGCTGCATTTCTTCTGGATGAATGAAGCTGCAACTAAGTGCAGCCTGGGAGCCCATCCTGAAGGGGAAGGCACCTGAGCTCCTTGGCCAGGCCCTTTCTGCAGTGTGGAGCCTCCTGAGGAGCTGGCCCTACGTCTCTGGAATGGTTCTTTTTCCAGCCTGTCTCAGTTGGCCCCTTTGATGTTCTAAACTCCTCACATCTTTCCAGAAATTTCTTTTTTTGCTTGTTAGCCCAAGTCTGTTTTGTAGTTACTGCCAATAAATGTTGATATTTGACTAGCCTTGCTCCTTCCTGCTGCATATACTCCATTCAACCACAGACTACACTGAATAAGGAATACGACCCTTGGAGTTAGGATATAAATAGGATACTAAACAATTTGCAAAAATGTTTTGCAGTTGTAGAAAAAGACTGAAAAACAAAAGATATGCTGTGCATTTCAAACAGAGACAATTCAATACAGAGAATTGGGTATATCAGTATTAGAAGTCTGAGAGGTCAAAGGCCAAGCATGATAGCTCATGCATGTAGTCCTAGCATTTGGGAGGCTGAGGCAGGAGAATCACTAAGTGTTTAAGGCTAGCCTGGGCTACATAGTAATACTATCTCAAAAAAAAAAGCTAAAGAGAGGATAGGGAGGTAACTAGGTAACTCATATTTGTTACCGCTTCCTGTCCACCACCCCCTCCGCACAAAGAACTGACAGTAACCGTAGGAAGTGGCCATTCACCTAGCTTGCTGAGCTCTGTTGGATGCACTTCCCATAGTCCCTGCTCAGGCCAGCAAGGAAGGTGTGGCTGGCTGGGGATATGATATGGTGGCATTTGGAAGCCAGAATGTGGGAGCTAGAGCCCTGGCCTCAGGAAATCCCTTCTGCCCCTCTTCAGTGGACAGGACCTCACAGGAAGACAATCTGCATGTGAGTTTTAGAAGCAGGTTGTAGCCCTAGAAGCACAGAAGAATAAAGATGGTTAGCTTAGAGCTAAGAAATGGCAGGTAAACCACCACAGAAGCATGCCTTGCTCTTTTTATTTATTTATGTATTTGAGACAGAATTTCACTATGCATTTCAGGCTGGCCTTGAACTTACTTCATAGACCAAGCTGACCTCAAAGTCACAGCAATCCTCCTGCCTCAGCCTCCTGAGTTCTGGGATTACAGGTATGTGCCACCACACCCTGCCTGCATGCTTTGCTTTTAAGAGGATCAGTAATGGTTTTTGAAAATAGAAATCCCTAGTAAATTGGGAATTTTCAACATACATAGGTGGATGAATGTCAATTATACTGTTGCACTCTTTAAAAGACCTCAGGGCACCAATTCCCGATTTGTAACCTGTTCTGTGGTCCTTGGTGATGGCCTATGAATTTATCAGTTGGAAAATTTGTTTCCCAATACATATTTACAAGGTACAGGAGTTACAATAAGATTGTTCAGTTTGATTATTATAAAGAGGAAACTGGCATTGATGGAAAGCTATCATAGTTGTTAAAGGATCTGTAATTGCAAGGTTGTTTGCAAGTTCCTACTCAGAATTACTTTTCCAAATATGTTAGAAAAGCCAGGCATGATGGCACAGGCCTATCTATAATTCCAGCACCAGATGCTGAGGCAGGAGGGTCACTGTGAGTTCAAGACCAGCCTGAATTACAGGGTGAGACCCTGTCACTAGCAAAACAAAACAAAACCAAAGGAAAAAATAAAAAGAGAGCTGTGTATGTAGCTCAGTACTACATCTCCACTTGCCTAACATGCTTGATGCCCTATGTTCAACCCCTGGTGCAACCCAAAACTTTTTTTTTAATAAGAAAAACTGGACAAATCTAATTATATCATGCAAAAAACACTTCAAAGTCAGGTATGGTGGTGTATGCTGTAATCCCAGCAATTCAAGAAGCTTGAGGCAAAAAGAGCACATTCTAAACCAGTGTGAGCAATTTAGCAAGACCCTGTCTCAAAATATAAAAATGGCTGGGGGTGTAGCTCTATAGAAGAGCACTTGCCTAGCATGCATGAGGCCCTGGGTTCAATCTCCAGTACTGGGGGAAAAATAAATACATAAATACAGCAACAAAACCTTTTTTTGAGACAGGGTCTCATTACACAGTTCAGCCTGGCCTTAAACTGGCTTATATAGCCCAGGCTGGCCTCAAACTCACAGTGATCTTCTTGCCTCAGCCTCCCAAGTGCTGGCATTACAGGAATGCACCACCACATCCACCAAAAAACTTCGAATTCACTTAAGGGAGATTATATATACCCCAATCTTCTCTGCAAGATTTTTTGTGGTTGTACTTGAATCCGTAATTCTTCAAATTTTCTAATTAAAAATTAAAATTAAAATGGTGTTCATAGATGGAGATGTAGCTCAGATACAGTTGCACACCCCTGCAGTCCCAGCTACTGAGGATGCTGAGATGTGAGGGTCATTTGAGCTCAGGTGTCAAGGCTACCTGGGCAAAATGTTGCAGGACCCTGAGCTCTTTTAAATATGGTAAATTTAGAGTCATAGCCTCATTTAACATCTGTTAAGCACTTATTATGTGCCATATAGTTTACAAATATTATTGAACTTGTCTCGTAATCATCTTGTGATTATTATTAATTATTATTATCATTATCATCATCAAACCACTTAAGCAACTTACCTACCATTTCAGTGTGTCACTGAAATGTGTCAGATACAACAGCCAGGTCATCTGACTCCAGAGAATTTCCTTAAATATGTCAGATTTTCTACAAAAAACTTACACTAAAAGAGCACTGGGAGCCAAATGTGGTGGCTTACTGCTTATATTCCCAACACTAGGGAGGCTGACACAGGAATATAACTGTGAGTTTGAGGCCAGCTTGGGCTACATAGTAAATTCAAGGCCAGCTTGAACTACATAGTGAGACCCTGTCAAAAATCAAAAACAAAAACAAAGAAAGCATCTGGATGCTAAAAGTTCTCACCCGTTTTTGTGTAAAAAGCACAGGCAACTCATAGGCAAAGGCTAGTCCTTTCAGCAAATAGTGTTAAAAACAACTGCATATCCCCATGCACAAAGTTTATTTTAATTGTTTTGGTTATGTTAAGGGTCAAACCCAGGCACTTATGCATAGTAGGCAAGTGCTAAAAAGCTGAATCTTATTTTAGGCCTTAAGCCTTTCACAAAATAAACTCAAAAGAAATCAGAGACCTAAACATAATATGCAAAATTATAAAACTCCTAGAAGATGACATAGGAGAAAATCTAGGTGACCTTGGGTTGGGTGATGACTTCTTAGATACAACACCCAAAGTACAATCAATGAAAAAAATGTGATTACGTTGGACTCTATTAAAATTAAAAATTTCTGCTCTTCAAGAGACATTTGTAATGAGTGATACATTGTGTTAATTTGAAAAGTTTAGAAGTATTAATAAGGGACTCAGCAGGGAGCCAGGGGCCTCACTTTGTAAACATCTTCAGCCTATGCAAGAGAAGATCTCAGAAATACTGTGATCTATACCTGCTCTGGGGTAGGCTGCTTACAATATCAGGGAGAAGAGGCTTACTCTACCCCTCTTTGCTCTTGTGGCTTTTGATCTCTTTTGCCCCTTGAACTGTTGCCCCTGTGCCATGCCACCCTGCCTTGGAACCAGCTAATTACAGACTGAAACCTCCACAAACTGAGCTAAATAAACTTTTCCTTCTTTAATTTTGGGCATCAGGTATTTTGTCTCAGCAACAAGAGAAAAGTAACCAAGACAGAATTTGGTACCAGAGGAGTTGGGTTGTTGCTGTGACTGTACCTGACCATGTTATTCAAGAGCCTTTAGGAATGGCTTGTGGGAAGAGTTTGGAAAGGTCCGGTGATATTGCCTGAAAGAGTAGCACTAGAACATCTTAGGCTATTCTGTGTGGGAGATTCTGGTCAGAGCTCAGATGACCAGAAAGCTGATAGAAATCCTGCCAGTAAAGACCAGATTTGGGAGGTTTCTTCTGGGAAGAAAGACTTCATTGGCAACTGGACTCCAGACAATGTGTGTTATGGCTTGGCAGAAAGTTTGTGTGCATTTTACTCATGTTCAGAGACTTTGCCTAAGACTAATATTAAGGGTGGTAGACTAATTAATCTGACAGAAGAAATTTCAAGGCAGTTGAATGTTGAGGCTGTGGCATGACTATGCTTGCGGGTTTTTAACCAGGTTTATGTTGAGAATCAAGAGCAAAGAGCCTAGCAGGATGATTTAAAATGTTATTTGGCCAGAAAGGAAGTTTCAGTAGAGCTGTGGACTACCAAGATAGAGCTAAAGAGATTGCCATTGCCGATAAGGAACAGGAGAATATAAAAGATGGCCCGAGGGCATCACAAGAAGCAGCACGTACCCATCCTTTGCAACCTCAGAACTGCAAGTGAAAAACTTTGCTTTGAAGAGAAAGCCACAGAGCATCATGTTCCAGAATTGTGGCAGCATAGAGAATTTATTCCTCAGAACTGGATTCTGAGTGCCCAGAGATGCAAGCACTCGGCCTTAACGGACAAGAGAGAGGAAAGCCTGGCTACTGTTCCAGCTGGCAGGAGACCTTGGCATCATCCACATGGTGCTGGTTTTAGGTGTATGCAGAAAGCAAGAGTTATGGGGTTAAGAAGGCTTCCATCCTGATTTCAGAAGGCCTGGGAGGCCAGGCAGTGTGCCCCTGAGAGGGCAATGTGTGAAGCTGTGAGGGTGAAGCCAAAGGTGCAGTGGAGACCCCAGAAGTTTGGGAAAGCTAAGAACATGGATCATCTAAAGAAAGCTGCAAGGAGGGAGCAAAGTGGACCTGAGAGAGAAGCTGTGGGAGCTGTAACCACTAGAAGTGCCATAGGGGTAGAATCACACAAGCCCTATGGAGTTTACAAAAATTTTTTTTTCTTTGGTTTTTGAGACAGGGTCTCACTATGTAGCCCAGGCTGGCTTTGAACTCACAGTGATCCTCCTTCCTTAGCCTTCTGAGTACTAGGGTTGTAGGCATGTGCCACCACCCTTGGCGTACATTTAAACAACATTAGCATTCATGTGTAACATGCCCTTCTTTTTTGTAGAGGTTAAGTCCCCAAAGATAGGGACACACTTTTTTTCTGTGTAGAGTATGGTAGCTGATGACCACTAGATAAGTATAGGAACAAATTGTTTTAATATACATTTCAAGCTATAAATCAGGCATTTACACACTATATATATATATATATATATATATATATATATATATATATACTGTTTATCTCATGGAGTAATTACTAGTGAATGTAAGCACTTTTTTTATTTCGTTTTTGTCTTTTTGAGACAGGGTCTTACTATGTAGTTCAGGTTGGCTTTGGGTTCATTTTGTAACCCAGACTGGTCTCAAATTTGCAATGATCCTCCTGTCTCAGCCTCCTGAGTGCTGGGATTACAGGTGTGAGCCACCACACCCAGCTTTAAGCACTTTTTTCACATCTGTGTTTAAGTGTATATTTTTTCACATGGGATGAAAGTTTACTTTTTATTTCAGTGGGTTATACAAAACTCTAGGATAGTGTGTAAGAAGCGACTAATCCGATGTTTTCAAATCACATCTTTTATTGTTTTGTTTACTTTGTAAAACAGCAAACTTGAAATCCTAAAAATTCCACAGCAAATTTTGTGGGAGAAAACTTGCTGTAATGGTAGCTACATTGTGTCAACTTGAGAAGTTTAGAAGTTTAACTAAAGGACTCAGCAGAGGGCCAGGGTCATCACTTTGTAAAGGTCCTCAGCCTGTGCAAGAGGAGGGCAGGGAGATTGCTGGTGCTACACTTGCTATGTGGTGTGGGGGTAGCCTGTTTACAATGTCAGGGAGGAAAAGAGGCTGCAGCAGCCCATATGCAAGGACCTTCAATGAGCTTCAGGTGGAGAAAGGTCAGGCGAAGAATCTGGGTGCCTGCATCTTGGCTTGGGACTTTGGAATCTTCCAAGGCAGGCTCAGGGATCTTCATTTTTCTTATCTTTCCCTCAGGGAAGGAAGGAAGCCTTAGGATAAAGGTCAGGGGATTGGCCCTGGGGTGTTGCCCAGGTTCAGGTGAGTGGAGGAGAGTGGTCCCATAGCACCAGTTGTACTATCTATATTAAAACCATTACTAACCACTTCAACGTGCACCATGATTTTTTTTGGTACTGTGGATTGAACTCACAACCTCATGCTTGCCAGGTAGGCACTTGTGCTGCTGAGCTATATTCCCAGCCCCTAAACATGACGTTCTATAAATTGTAAATGTATAAAGAATTGTGGTTGGTGCTTATTAAATCATTTAGTTCCTAATGAGTCTGGACAATTTGAATTGTTGGAGCCCTGACCTTAAATTTACACTGAATACTACTTAATAATTTAATTAATATGAGGTACTGGGAATTGACCCCAGGCCTTTGCAGTGAGCTACATCCTCAGCCATTGTTTATTTTTTATTATTCAGACAGGGTCTGTTTAAATCACTAAATTTCCTAGGTTGGACTGGAATTTGAGATCATCCTACCTCAGTCTTTCAAAATGCTGGGCTTACAGATGATGTACCACCATGCCTGGCTTATTTTTGTTTTTGTTTTTTTGAGGCAGGATCTCAGTATGTAGTCCATGCTGGCTTGAACTTGCTTATGTAACCCAGGCTGGTCCTGAACTCAGGGCAATTTTTCTGTCACAGCTCCTGAATGCTGGGATTACAAGCATATACCACCATGCTTGGAATTTTTTTTAAATACAGGGTCTCATTGAGGTAGGATAGAAGAAATACAGACAATTAAAAAGGAGACAAAGAAAATTATTATTTTAAACATGAAAACTGCAGCTTTAGGAAACAAGCCCAGTTAAAGGTTTTTTTCTTGTCTCCAAAAACAATAATCCTGATAAATTCCCTGTCACCTATGAATGAGTTCTGCCTCTTTCACCTATGAATAAGGCTTTCATCTATGAATGGACCATTAGCTTACTTTGTGGGCTATCCTACCACCAAACCAAGACTGAGGCTATAGATTGACAAATTCCACAGATTTGCACCACCAAAATAACACATGCATTCGCATTTCCAAACTGTAGCACACCTGTCTCTCAGAGCACGCACTGCACTCTTGAGTGTGTACTTAAATTTCTTTTTTCCCCTTTTTTTGGTGGAGGGGCTACTGGGAATCAAACTCAGGACCTCACATTTGCCAAGCAGGCACTGCACCACTGATCTAAATATCTAGCTGTGCTTAAATTTCTACCTAATAAGCCCTTCCCATGCCTCTTACTGACTCATACTAAAAATTCTTTTTCTGAGAAGGGAGTGGGCAAACCTGCAAACCTATTCTATGGCAGGGTGGATTAGGTTCCTTGTCTCAGTTTTAGGGACCTCTTTGAGCTCTGTCTGGTGACATTGCTCTGTAGTCCAGGCTAGTTGAGAACTGAAAGTCCTCTTATCTCAGTCTCCCAAGTGTAACAATCCAGGCATGCACCACCATGGCCCGCTTCATTAAATGCTAGTTAGTACAGCATAGGAAGTAATGTTTTATTAAGCACTAGTTAGTACAATACAGGAAGTAGTATTTCATTAAATTCTAGTTAGTATAGTACAGGAATTAGTGTTTCATTGAATACTAGGGATTATAGGGATTAGTATTGCTTTT
Organism: Hydrochoerus hydrochaeris; assembly: GCA_004027455.1. Classification (NCBI taxonomy): domain Eukaryota; kingdom Metazoa; phylum Chordata; class Mammalia; order Rodentia; family Hydrochaeridae; genus Hydrochoerus; species Hydrochoerus hydrochaeris. The sequence goes on from PVLA01005537.1 coordinate 62,852, forward strand.
CTGGGGAGTGATTGTTAACATTAGGTATTTTTCTTATGTTATATTGATTTATTTTATTTTACTGGGGTTTTTTTTTTGGTACAAGGAATCAAACTCAAGACCTTGCACTTGCTAGGCAGGCACTTATACCTCTGAGCTATATCCCCAGCCCTGTATTGATCTAATTTTAATAAAGCGAGGATACTTGCTCCATGTACCCCTTCACTCCCATTATAGAAAGGAATGTTAAATATACAGATTGTTTATAGCAGTGGCTTTTAAATCTTTCTTGGCTGCAACTCACAGTAAGACATACATTTTGCATCTATTTTCTGTCATCCATCTAGTTTGTCTGATACTGAAATAAATTTTTCACAAAGTAGTACCACTCCTTACCAGGTATAATATACTTGGTCTGATCTGTTCTATTTCATTTTTAAAAATGCTGGTCATACTGGGTGTGGTGGTACAAACCTGTGATCCCAGCACTCCAGGGGTTGAGGCAAGAGGGTTGCTGTGAGTTTGAGGCCAGCCTGGGCTACATAGTGAGTTCAAGGCCAACCTGAACTATATAGAGAGAACCTGTTTCAAAAAACAAACAAAAACCGATGCTGGTCATGATCCTCTAATCTGATTCCACTTGTGGTTTGAAAATATGGTTTGAAGAATTCTAGATGAAATGTGAGACAAAATTACCACATATATTGATAAAAATGTACCAAAAGGAGAGTTTTTTTTGCCATTTCATTTCTGCATAAATATAAAAAGTTTAAAACTAGCATTATAAACTATTTCTGGGGAGCAGGATTGAGGGATTAAAGACTTACTATCTTCCAAACTGTTTGAAAAAATAATTTCCAAATTTATAAATTTTATAGTAAAAAATAATCCAGCATGATGTAGCTACTTATCCTAAGGTACTAATGTCTTACTTTCTAAAAGTTATGTTTCATAAAAAATAGTGAAAAAGTGGGCAGAGCAGGAATGTGCATTTATAGGGTATTAGTTGCTTAAATTGTAGATTATTCATGGGATATACTGTGCAGCCATTAAGAATGATTATGTAAGGAAGGTCTAGCTCAGTGTTTCTCAACCAGGGCCAATTTTGCCTCTTGCAGGGAGCATCTGGCAATTCCGGAGACATTTTTGGTTGTCATAGCTAGAGAAGTGGGGGGTCACCCTGTTATCCAATTCCAGGGTTCTGCAGACTCTTTCCAGGTCCCCGGGTGTCCTGAATAAAGAATCTGACAAGAAACATGAGAAAAAGTAGCGAGGTTTTACATTTACTAAAGGTAGGAAAAGTGCAGTCTGCAGAGAGTGGGGCACTGGACAGCTCACTTTTGCGGAGGTCTTTTGTAGCAGCCATTCTTTAGGCTGATGTCAGATCCAGGCTGTTCTATTAAAAACCTGCTTGATTTCACACCAGAAGACTTGAAGACAGCATTTTCTGATTGGTCCCAGCTGCAGGGCTAGGAATCTGTTCTTCCCCATGTGGTGTGTCCTGAATCTGTGTGATTGATAGGACATACCCACTTGATCAGTAGGTTGGCCACAATCTGGCATCTAGTGGGTAGAGGCAAGATGTTGTTAAACATCTTTTGATATAGGGAGCAGTCCTCCACAAGAAGAAATAATGCCCAAATACCAGTAATGGTCAGGCTGAGAAACCTGAGTCTAGACAATGACGATGTCTATGTGGGAACTTTACTATATTCTTTGTAGCTGTAAGTCCTCATCTTTTTTGCAGCATTTTATCTATACCTCATTCTTGGAGTACAGTTATTTATGTTCATGGTTTATTCTCTTCTTAGGTTTGAAGCTCTTTTTTGTAGGTGGGATCCATACTTGATTCATCTCTGTGTACCTTACAGCCAGACTACATTGGTCCTATAACTGAAAAACATTTGTTAAATTATTTCATAAGAAAAATGATGAACCCTATAATTTTTTTGTCTTTTTGAGATAAATAATGAGGTTTCATTATGCAGTTCAGGCTGGCCTTGAACTCAGTTTGTAGCTCAGGCAGGCCTTGAACTTACAGTGGTCCTCTTGCCTCAGCCTCCTAAGTGCTGGGAGTACAGGCATGCACCCCCATGCCTAGTCTTTTTGTTTGTTTGGTTTTTTGAGCCAGGAACTCACTGTGCAGTTCAGGCTGGCCTTGAGCTCAGTAGGTGGCCCAGTTGCACTTGAACTCACAGTGGTTCTCTTGCCTCGGTCTCCCAAGTACTGGGATTATAGGCATGCACCACTATGCCTGATAAACCCTGTAATTATTGAAATGGAACATATGCATTATATATTCCACAGTATATTTAACTGATAAAACAAGTTGTAAAACAGTATGAGTGACCCACAGATCCAATGCAATTCTTATGACAACCGCAGCTACCATTTTTGGCAGAACTGGACAAGCTGATCCTCAAATTCATGTAGGAAGTTGAAGGACCTGGTAAAGCCAAAATAATCTTGAACAAAGTTAGGAGAACTTACACTTTCCTACAGTAAGGAAATAATGTAGACTGGCATAAAGACACACATGAATGTTAAATGAGAGAGAACTGAGAGCCAAAAAGGAAAGCCTTATATTTACAGTCAGTTGAGTTTTGGCAAGGAGGTACTAAGATAATTCAATGAAAGAAAGAACAGTTTTTTTTGAAAAGATGGTACTGAGACAATGGGATGCCCTCATAAAATTGTATGCTCAACACCACATACAAAAATTAATTCAAAGCTGGGTGTGGTGGCACATGCCTGTAATCTCAGCATTCAAGAGGCTGAGGCAGGAGGATCGCTGTAAATTCAAGGGCAGCCTAGGTCACAGTGAGTTTAAGGCCAGATTGGACTACATAATGAGATGCTATCTCAAAAAAGCAAACCAATACCAAAACCCAAAAACCACAAAACAAGGGATTGAAGGGAGAGAAGGGAATGGGGAAAAAATAGGAATCAAGATATATCATGTACAGGTACAAATTACCTATGAGGAATGTGATCATTATGTAGGTCTAAAATGTACCAGTAAAATAAAAAGTATAAAAAATGTACCAATAAAATACATGTAAAAAACCCCTATAAAACAATTATAGTATATGAAATGATAAGCCAGTTGAATTTTCAACAATTCAGTTTAAAAATGGGCAATGGATCTGAGTAAAACATTTACCCAACAAAGACATATAGACGGGCAACAAGCACATAAAGAAGAAAATGCACTTTAAACTACAATAGGAGGCCACTTCACACTCATAAGAATTAATAATAATCAAAAGGGCAGATAATAACAGGCATTGTTGGGAATGTGGAGAAACAGGAACCCTGAGACATCCATGGTAGGAATGTAAAGTAGTGTGACCAAATTGGAAAGTGATTTTGTAAGTCCTCAGACACTTGACCATTTTAAATTATATGATTCTACAATTTGACTCCTGGGTGAAACTCTCAACAGAAATGAAAATGTTGAGGCTGATACAGGAAGACTGCCTCAAATTTGAGGCCAGCCTGGGTTACACAGTGAGTTCAAGGCCAGCCTAAAAAATAAAGTGAGATGCTGTATCAAAAAACCACAACCACATCCAAATAGCACACAAGAGAAATGAAAACAAACTCACACAAAGTTATACATAAATGTTTATAGCAGTATTGTACACAACAGCTAAAAAGCGTAAGCAATCTAAGTGCCTATCAACTGATAAATAAAATGTGATGTAATTATAAAATGGAATTTATTTCCCAGTGGAAAGAAAATACTGACACATGCTACAACATGAATGAACTTTGAAAACATGCTAAACAAATAGCTAGATATAAAAAATCTCTGTATACTGTATGATCCCATGCATATGTAGTGGCCAAATTAGGCAAATCCAGAGACAAAAAGTAGATCAGTGATTGCTTAGAGTTAGGAGGTTTGGGGTTAGGGTGGGAAATAACTAATTTCTCCCCACTGCTTTTAGGGGGAATGACAAAGTTCTGAAATTAGATTGTGAATATACTAAATGCTAATCACTTTAAATGGTACACTTTGAGGGGTGGTTGAGACAAGAGTCTCACTGTGTAGTTTAGGCTGGCTTTGAACTCACTGTGTAGCCTGGGCTGGCCTCAAATTCGCTGTGGTCCTCCTGCCTGTCTTCCCAGTACTGGAATCACAGGTGTGCACCACTGTGCCAGGCTACATGATACACTTTAAATGGCTGAAATGTATTGCATGTGAATCATAGCTCAGTAAACAGAACGAATGAATGAACGAAAGAAAGAAAGAAAGAAAGAAAGAAATTAAGAAAGAACCAATAAGAAAGAAAGAAAGAAAGAAAGAAAGAAAAAGAAAGAAAGAAAGAAAGAAAGAAAGAAAGAAAGAAAGAAAGAAAGAAAGAAATTAAGAAAGAACCAATGCTATCCGCTTCCCAGAAAGTTGTGAGTTCTGATCAATTTGGAATGTTGGTGGTTCCGCTCATACCTGGATTCCGAAAACATCCATCATGAAGGCCCTGACTGATGAATTGCTACTGTCCTCAGAGCGATGGGATTTGGCACTTTTTCCCAGAGACAATGTAGTGAGCACAGTCCACGCAGTGTGCACACGGGACCCGATGGCTCTACAGCATGGTCTACTGGCTTCTTGGCCCAATTCTGTCGGGAGTGGGAAGGACCGGAAGTTGCATGTGCCACGCCAGACCCCCAAGTCTTTTTAGTCTTTTTTTTTAATTCCAAAACTACTTTATTGCCTTCACTTTGACTGTTAATACCGTTTTTATATTGTAAGACAGCATGTGATGTTAAAGCATGCATAGATATCAGAATTTTTAAAATGGGAATTTGGTCTGAACTTTATACCTGATTTTTAAAAAATGTGGTAAAAGCAAGATCACTTTTTGAATTCACATATCATGTTAACTTTTAGAACAAGTGTTAGTTATTTGATCAAAAACAATTTTTATAAATCACTTAATATATATTTTTGTACACAAAAGAGTATTATGCAAGAAAAAGATAAGACTTTTATTTTTTAAGGAAAAGACTCGACTTCTGAGCTTCAGCAAGGTATGGAAACTTTTTCTTGCAGAGCTTTCTGTTTCTTTTTCTCCAAACTTCTTTTCTTGCTTCAACGAGTGCGTGTTTCTCAGTTCACAGCCTGACAAAACAATACACATAAGGCATTTCAAAGAATTGTATCTTTTATTTAGATACCAAGGTGTAGGCTACTGATTGAAACTGTGTCAAATGATTCTTCCAAAGATGTCTCTTCTCCAAACACCAGGCCAGCTCTTTATTGACCAGTCTGGAGAAGTCTTAAAGCAGCTTTTCTTTCCTGGACAACTTTATCTAGTGCCTCCATAAAATCAACTACCTTTTCTAACCATTCTGGGCTTGGCATTGGCAAACTCTACCATTTTGCCTCCTGTTCCAGAAGTGTCTTTTCTTTCTCTTTTTGTCTTTTTGGGACAAGGTCTCTCTGTGGAGTTCAGACTGGTCTTGAACTCACTTTGTAGCCCAGGCTGGCCTTGAACTCATAGTGATCTTCTTGCCTCAGCCTCTCAAGTGCTGGGATTCCAGGCATGCACTACCATGCCTGGGAAGCATGTTTCTTTCAGTAAGACTACCAAAATTCATGTAAATCTTTATTACTTTTGTTCCTTAATTGCTGACAGTTCCATGGAGCTTCAGATTTCTTTTTTTCTTGCTCTGAATTGTTCGGGTCATCAAAAAATTCATCCAGACCTTTTCTTGACAATGTGGTATGAAGTAATCTACACTGGTGAAAGATGTGACATTTGGTGCATTGTTGGGTAACAAACTAAGAGAAAACCCTGAGCTAGCAGGGGCCTTAGGAGTTATTAATGACCCAGAGGCATTCAGGACTGCTGAGACGTCTGCAAAAAGTAGCCATGTTGGCTGCAGCCATTTCTTCACATTGTGTGTGTGTGCGCAGACAGGGTCACACTATGCAGTTCAGGCTGGCCTTGAACTGAAGTTGATTCTCCTGCCTCAGCCTTCTGAGATTTGGGATTAAAGGTGTGCACCACCGTGCCTGATCTTTTTAGTCTTTTAGACTTTTCAGTTTATTTTTTAAAAATTTAAATATTTTTTTCCAAAGCGATTTTTCAGTTTATTTTTGGCAGTGAAGTAAACTAGCCTGGGGGAAAACACCACAATGTATGAGCTAGTAGCTCTATTAGTTCAGTGTTTCTCTTTGGGTGACAGGATTATGGACTATCTTTATTTTTGTTGTATTTCCTTGTATTTTCAGATTGTTTAGGAATGATACATTGATATCTATTGAAAAAAAATCTTTACAAAGAGGTCCTTGGTGAGGCTACAACCTCACCCCACCCGCATGTCTCCCAGTATCCTGTGCACCGGGTCTTGGGGACAGCAGCACTCACATCCGGGTTTCTCCGCCGAAAGCCCCACCCCACGCCACGGGACTCCATTTTTACTGCGCAAGCGCCTGCGCAGGGGGCGGGACGGTGGTACCAACTTAAGGGCTCAGAGAATAGGCAGGCAGAGCTTAGGTACCAGCTCCTTAAGGGTGTCCTGGAAGGGCCAGGGGCGCAGCACCGAGGGGCAAGAGCCCAGCCCTTCATCCAGTGGGAAGAGGTGCGACCTCCCTGCGGTGTCAGCAGTGCGGCCCAGTTTGCTTGCTGCCGGGTGCCTCGGAGAGCACGCGCGGGTTCACTGATGGAGGAGGTTGCTTGTCCCCCTGAGCTTCCAGACAGCCATAGAGGCCATCCTTTGTTTAAACGGGGAGTGGCTTTATCTCCCAGGCAGAGGCAGTTTCGACAATACTGAGGCACAGGAGTCATATGATGACGCGATCCGACTTTCTCAAACAGATTTTTCTTCTTAGGCCCTGGAACATTCAATGTGCTTGCAGCTCGCCAGGCCGCCTTTCTTTCTAGCGGTCAGAGTACCCTTTCTGAAGGCTCTCCCCTCGGTAAACGCAAACTCATTCCCATCGCTAGCCACAGGAGGGCGCGCCAACATATCAGTCAAGTGCGGTTTGGTGTCAAGTACTGGGGCGTCAGTACTTGAGAAAGCAACCCTGGGGAGTGCTGAAGTCTGTCTGTCTGTGTCTGTCCGTCTGTCTCTCTCCCTCTTTCTCTATGCTTTCCCACTGAAACAGGGTCTTTTTTTTTTAATAGGGCCTTGCTAATTAGCCCAGGCTGGGCTCGAATTTTATATCCTGCCTCGACTCCTTGGAGTGCTGAGATTACAGGCGTGTGCCACCACAGTGGCTTGAGGAAATGAATTTTATTTAATTCATTTAGTTATAAATTTAAGTAATCACATTTGACTAGTAGCTACCATATCAGACCAAAAAATTTTGCAGCAATAGCCTCTCTGGGAAGATTGGTTTTTCCAAAAGGCTTTATGAAGTTGGCATCTAAATGACTAACAGCAGTGACTTAAGAGGTGAAAGGAACTAACACTGGCTTTCCCACTATTGGGCAGCTTCTGTGCCAGGAATACTTCCAGTCGCCAGATATGCCCATCTAACATTGGGGATCCACAGCGTGGATGACTGAATCGGCGAGGCACTCTTTACAAGTGAAGTGCTGCAAATTTGTACTAAACACCAACAGCCGACACAGGGGTCTTTAGAGCAGATGTGCCATTCTGTTCGACACAGCGTTTCTGATTTATCTCTGAATGCTTTGAACGTTTGGCACGTTGTATTCTCAGAGTGGAAAGCAACTTACAGACTAACCTTTATGGCTGTGTGCAGTGTATGGAAGTCTCGTAATCTACATAAGCTCAGGGCTAGACTGCATCATGAGCCATGCCCGTGGCCCTAAGTAGATGTTTGCCTTTCCAGAGCTCTAATGTCCTCCTTTCTTTATGCTTTTAGCCTAAATATCTCCAAGTGCTATTTCATATTTCACTGATTCTGAAATTTACTCCCCCCACCCACATTCTAATATCTCTGAATTCAGGTTTTATCTGATAGGCAGTGGCATATCACAGTATAGTTGGCAGCATGCCTTTTAGTTTTATGTATAAAGAACATTTTTTGTTTGTTTATTTGAAACAGAGTCTCCCTATGTAGCCCAGGCTAGCCTTCAACTCACAGAGATCCTCCTGCCTCAACTTTCTTTTATTTTTTTTTATTTTTTATTTTGAAGATAGTAAAATACAACAAAACGAGACAGAACGAAGCCAATTGAGACAATGCAGTGAAAATGGTACAGAACTTCAGAGCAGGATACCAGGATAACAATAATAGGTGCCATAGTGTATCTTGTTATCTTCACAATAGTTGTCCATTCAATCAGGTATAGCAAAATCAAACCAAAGACAACACTATAAAACCAATCAAAACACAATATTGAATAGAGTAAAACAATCAGAACAAAGCAAAACAGTAAAAACAATATTTGCCTTCAAAGAGAAGGTAGAAGGAAATCCCCATATTTGCTATATTGCATATGGTCACCCTTCAAAGAGATGGGACCTCTGGGCCCAGGTCAGCATAATCAACCCAACAATAGAGCATTTAGTTGCTTTATATGCCTTACTTCCTATCAACTCTGGCTGTCCTTGACACCATCCAGTTGTTAACCTGGAGGGGAGGGCGGGAGATACTGATTTGTTCTCTTTCTGGAGCGCCTGCTGCTCATTGGCGCTGCAGCTTGCTTACCAGGAAGGAGAGTTCTTTGCTTTTTCGCTCTGTCCCCCCAGTTCCAACATGGCTGGATCTTGGAAGACCCTGACTTGTTCTCTTCTTGGTGCCCACTGCTGCTCGCGCCACTGTTTGCTTACCAGGAAGGAGGGCTCTCACTCCTACCACCTCAACTTTCTGAGTGCTGGGAATACAGGTGTGCGTCATCGTACCCAGGTGAGAAGGTGTATCATACATTCATGGCATTTTACACTAGACAAAACATGGTCTGTATAATTTAAGAATGTCAGCAGAAGGGTTGGGGATATAGCTCAGTGGTATTAAGTGCCTGCCTGGCAAGCACAAGGGCTTAAGTTCCTTTTCCAGTACCAAAAAGAAAAATAGCCCAGAATATAGCTCAGCGGCGCAGTATGTGCCTGGCAAGCACGAGGTCGTGAGTTCAATTCCTGGTACAAAAACAAGAATGTAAGCAGAGACAGTGGGTATAGCTCAGTGGTACAGTGCGTGCTTAGCAAGCGTCAGGCCTTGTGTTGGATCTCAGTGTGGTCCAAGGTGGAGCTATGGGAAGGTGATTGGACCGTGGAGGTGTTCCATTCGGTGATGGAGTTTAGTAGGTGAGTGAGCAGTTGGGAGGTGGGGCCTGGTTGGAGGAGAGTTCCTGGGGGCATGGCCTGGAAAGGTATATTCTCATCCTAGACTCTTCCCTTTTCTCCTTATTCTGGGCTGCCATGGACCCACCAGGGGCTGAACCCGTGAACCAAAATGAACCTTTCCTCCTTTATTTTTTTTAAAGAGAAAAAAAACAGGAAAAATGTAGAAATATTACAGAATTTCAAGAAAAGAAGATAAACAGTAAGAAATCACTATTTGATGCATTACATATTGTTCTTTTAGAAATAGTTATTCAAGTTACAGGATTAAAGCACAAAAAGTGGACACTCAAGCAGTGAGAGTGCAAACAGATCTGTTCAACAATCCAACAAGAACCTAGAAATATGGTCAACAATCCCAGACATCTAAACATACATGCAGCTATATCTTTTATAATGCTTCGTATTTCCTCTTTTTTTACAATAGCAATTATACGTTTTTAAAATTTTATTTAAAGAGAAGAAAAACAAAGCAAAACAAAAAAGGGTAGCAACAATACAGAATTCTAAAAGAAAGAAAGAAAAAGGAGAATGAGAAAAAGCCCCACTAAGAAATCAGTAATTTATAAATTACGTACTCACATCTTGGATGTAGTTGTTCAAGTTACAAAGTTAAAGGGTACATAGTAAATATTCAAACAGTCAGACTATAAACAGTTTTGCTCAAAGATCCAACAAAGATTCAGCAATATGGTCATCTATTTTACACACTCAAACTTACATGCAGTTATATCCCTTAGAGTACATTCTTTTCCTCTCTTTTTTACAATAGCAATTACACATTTTGGTTTTATTATACTTGTAGTTCTTATTTACTTTTTTATACTAGAGACACAATATGATATTTATAAATGTGATTCTTATTTAATTCACTAATGAGGATAGTCTCAAGTTGTCTCCATTTACCTATAGAGCCCTCAAGATCATCCTTTTTTATAGCTGAGTATTATTCCATTGTATACAAATGCTACATCTTTTTCATCCACTCTACAGTTGATGGGCATCTTGGTTGTTTCCAGGATTTAGATATCACAAATTGTACAGCTATGAACATGGGTGCACATATATCACTGTGATATGAACTTTTCAGTTCTTTGGGGAAAATACCCAGGAGGGGAATAGCTGGATTGAATGGAGCTTCCAATCCTAGTCTTCTGAGAATTCTCCATATGGATTTCCATAATGGTTGCAACAGTCTACATTCCCACCAACAGTGGAGCAGTGTTCCTTTTTCCCGCAGCCTCGCCAACATTTGTTATCAGTTGATTTCTTGATGGCAGCTATTCTTTCCGGAGTAAGGTAGAATCTCAATGCTGTTATAATTTGCATTTCTTGAATGACCAGTGAGGGCAAACATTTCTTCATGTATTTATTTTCCATTTGTATATCTTTCTCTGAGAACTGTGTGTTCATCTCAGATGCCCATTTTTGGAGAGGGTCTTTGAATTTGGGGGGGTTAATGTTGTTCAATTCTTTATGTTTTCTGGACACAAGTCCTTTGTCTGAGGGGTTGCTGGCTAAAATTCTTTCCCACTCTGTGGGTTTTCTTTTCACTCTGTTGGTGATTTCCTTTGAAGTGCAGAAACTTTTCAATAATGTGAGATCCCATTTGTTGATTCTTTGAAGTGTTTCTATGCAGTTTGCGTTCAGTTCATGAATTCTCTGCCTACCCCTATGTCCCCAAGACTTCTACCTACCTTGTCTTCCAGTAGATTTAGTGTTTCTGTTTTAATATTGAGGTCTTTGATCCATTTAGACTTTAGTTTTGTGCATGGTGATATGCATGGATCTAGTTTCAGTCTTCCGCATGTGGAGAACCAATTTTTCCAACACCATTTATTAAAGAGACTATCCTTCTTCCAGTGGACATATTTAGCCCCTTTGTCAAATATCAGGTGGCTGAGTGTCTTTGTAGTTGTTCTTGCATCTTCTAATCTGTTCCATTGATCCTCAGGTCTATTTCTTTGCCAGTACCAAGCTGATTTTATCACTGTGGCTTTATAGTACTGTTTCCAGTCAAGAATTGAGATGCCTCCTGCCTTGCTTTTGTTGCCTAGAATTGCCTTTGCTATTCTAGGTTTCTTCTTTTTCCAAATGAATTTTAGGAGTGTGTTCTCTAGATCTGTGAGGTATGTCAATGACACTCAGACATTGACAGTGCAAACTCTTCTGTTCAGTGATCTAACAAAATCTCAGTAATATGGTCTTCTATTTACATACTATGCAGACCGTTATATCCTTTATGTTTTTGTTTTTTTGAGACAGAGTTTTACTGTGCAGCCTACGCTGGCCTTGGACTAGCAGTGGGCCTCCTACCTTGCTTGGCCTTCTGAATGCTGAGATGACAGGCATGTGTGCCACACCTGGCTTCTTGTAACTTTTTGGTAAATTTGAAATTATTTCCAAATAAAAACAGTTTCAAAAAGGTGGCTACAACTTCACAATCTAGATAATCTTTATGGCAGAAGTCTCCTTTGCTTCCAGAAGAAACCTGAGTATTACCAAATAGGCATCTTTCTGCAGGATGGGGAGGGGAGGGCCAATCATTAACTTGGTGATGGTTTTGAATTTGTAGTTCCCATTTGCATTTGAAGGCCACTAGCTCTGTTGGAGGGGGTAGTTAATAAGGTACAAACATTTATGACTTCACATGACTAGCCAACCTGTTTATCTTTACTGCTGGAACATACAGAAATGTTCTAGGAAAAATTACTTTGTGTCAAAAGAGTATGCAATTGATAAGCAGAGTACCTCTATATACAGGTAAGCACATTATTATGCTTAATTACCCTGAAGTTTAGCCCAGGACCTTTTGTTTTGCTTTTTCTTTTTGAGGCAGTGTCTCACTATATAGCCCAGGCTGGGCTCAAACTTGTGGCAATTTTCCTGTCTCAGCCTCCCGGCTTTTTGTGATTACAGACCTGCACCACCATGCTTGGTTTGGCATAGGATGCTGAATATGTTAGTAACCTGATGACATTAAACCTTGGCTGCACCTTGGAACCACCTGGGAAATGTGAAAAAATACTGAAGCTTCGTTCCTTCCTCCTAGATTTTGACACAATTGGTCTGAGGTAAAAGGAGAGATCCTTTTTTTGTTTGTTTGGCTTTTTTGTTGGCTGACAGGGGTCTCACTATGTTCCCCAGGCTGGCCTCCAACTCTTGCCTCCACCTCCTGAGTAGCTGGGACCACAGGTGTGTGCTACCACACTGCTCTCAGAAAGCAGTTGCATAGTATATGGATTGTGATCATATCATCCAGCTTATGGTCTTTCCCTGCCTTTTAGGGTGATCACAGTCACAGCTAAGATGCCACTCAGCAGAGATGACTGCCCGGGAGACAGCGAGGTGGAGATTTGACAGAATCAGCAAAATCCATCTCTCCTTCCTCTTAACTTTCATAGAAGTTTCCTCTCCTGGTACTTACTGTTTTTACCTTGAATTTTAATTCTTTCTTTATACTTTTACCTTCTTCCTTAATAGACTGCAGAGTTCTGAGGCACAGAACTCATGGGAAAATGTGTGTTTCTGTCCATTCTGGGCTTTATTCTTTTGCAAGGTGAGTCTCGTTGTCTCAGCACCATTTGTTGTAAACTATTCTTTCCCCCACTTAATGGAATCTCCACCCCTATCAAAAATCTATCAGTCACAGATGTGTGGAATCTCGATTCTGTTCCATTGGTTTATGTCCATCCTCATGTCTGGCATGACTTGTCCCCTATGTGTTGAGGACAAGTCATGCCAGACATAATTAATTTTTAATGAATTAATTATGTTTATTGGTACATTTATAAATAATGGTCACATTACTCATAGGGAATTTGTACCTGTACATGATATAACTTGATTCTTTTTTTTCCATTCCCCTCCCCTCCTTTCAACCCTTTTTTCCCTCCTTATTTATAAAAGATTCATTTCCATTTTTTCCTTCTCTACTTATCATTTTTTCTTTTCCCTTCCTTCCTTTCCTCCTCCTGCATCCCTAGTGCCCCTTCCCATTTGAACATTTTTCTTCCTATTCTTTGTCTTTTTTGAGACAGGATCTTACTATATAGTTTAGGCTGGCCTTCAATGCACAGTGACTCACCTGCCTCCGCTTCCTGGGTCCTGGGATTACAGGTGTGTGCCACTAGGCTTGGCTGAGGAGTCATTTAAACAGAATTGAAATACAGATCTTTAAGTAGGAAAAGTTAAGCAAACAAACAAACAAACAACTTTAATGACTGGACAGAAGAGGGTGGAATTACAGTATTAAACTTTAGAAACTTGGGGAGGGGATGCTGTCCTTTCCAGGAAGGAACTACTGAGACCAAGGTGAAGAAAGTGGAATGGAAAGAGTGTCTCTTCTCTCCACATTTACACTGCTGCTCTCTCTAGCTCCTTCTATGGCCAGGAGCTCTGACATCCACCATTATAGCTGGAATACAGAAGGAGTGGTTTGGAGTTGGGAGATAAGGTCCTAGAAAAACATAGGTGATCATCGTCTACATTCATCATAAGTAACTACCACCTTGACTTTTCTCTCTATTCCTTATGTAATTTTGGATGAATTATTACTACTATTATTATTTTTGAGACAAGGTCTTGCTAGTCCAGGCTGATCTTGAACTTTTGGCAATCCTCCTGTCTCAGCCTTTCAAATGCTGGGATGACAGGCAAGTGCCATCATGCTTGGCTTGGATGAATTTTAAAGTTCCCACTTGCTTTGTTTACTCATGTGGTATAAAAAAAGCAACCATCTTGTGTCTGCTTCACAGTATTATGAATTACAAGTTTCAAATAAATTCTCTAAGAAACACAACTGTTCTGGGAGATTTTATTTCTGCAAGATTTTTTTAATTTAAATTTTTTTTATTTTAAAGAGGATAAAACCAAGGAAAATAAAGCAGAATAAAATCAAAATAAACCAGTATAAGTGATACAGGATTTCAAAACATTACAAAATCAACAATAGTTACCATAATGCCTTTTGCTGCATTCAAAATAGCTGCAGATACCTTCAGACATAGTAAAAATCAAACAGAACAGAATAGAAACAATAAAAACAAAACAATGAATGCAATAAAGGCCTTCAAAACAAGCCAACAGTAAATCCAAAATGGCTGCCATAATATATCTTGCTATCTTTGAAATAGCTGCTCCTGCCATCAGATTTAACATAATCAAACAAAACACAACAGAATAAAATCCAACCCAACAAATCAATGAAAATTGATATGGTTTCCAGGTGGGGATCGCTTCCTGGTAAGGCCTTGTTCTCTCCCATTGTAGGCCACAAATGGTGCTGACTTAATGGAGAGAGGCTTGGGTCTGGCTGCCCCACTCTGGCAGCAGCCTGCCGCATCTCTGCAAGATGTTTTATAATTCTCCTCTTTTGCTCCTCTTACTAGTTCTCAGATCATTGTTGGATCAATCTGGGTCACATTTATTTTCCTAAAGAGTTGCCTTGTGCTCACCTTTTCCAGAGCCTAGAGGACTAAGCCATCTTGAACTTCACAAGGCTGGAACTGAACCTCTAACCTTTGTGCAGTCTGTACCTCATGTCCTGATCCCATGGAAGGTGGTGTCAGTCAACTCACTATTCAGTCCAAACCTTGGAATGATTCTCTATTCTACCTTCTATACTCTATACTCAATTCATTTTTTAAAAATTTGTTGGTTTATTTCAGACAGGATCTCACTATGTAGTTCAGGTTGGCTTTGAACTCTCTAGCACAGGCTGGTCTCAAACTCATGGTGACCTTCCTGCCTCAGCCTCCCCAGTGCTGGGATTATAGGTGTGTGCCACCACATCTGGCTAAAAAGTTTATTTTTCAATATTTAGACCTTCTGTGAGTCATCAGTCACCCAATAATAAGTATTCCTCTCATCTAGGCTCTATAGAATAATTTCTTTAAATCACAAATGGCAACATAACATTTCTTTCCAGAATATTCTTTACCTATTTTTTTTGCCTATTTTGTTTTGTTTTCTTTTTGAGACAGGGTCTCACTATGTAGTTCAGGCTAACTTTGAACTCACTATATAGCCTAGGCTGGTTTTGAACTCACAGTGATCCTCCTCCTTTAGCTTCCTGGGTGCTAGGATTATAAGCATGTGCCACTATGCTCAGGGTACATTTAAATACCCTATGTTCTTGCAAATCCACAAGCCAAACCTCTCGCTTTTTGCACATGCACAAATGCTCCTTCAATCATCTGTCAAAACATCATTCCGCCCACCTGTTTAACTCTGCCACCTGTCAAATTCCAAATAAGTCCACAGTTCTTTCCCAATGCTTCCAGGAGATGCCTGCCTTTCTTTAGCAGCCCTCCCATGCCCTCAATAAAGGCTTTTTCTCTTTTTTCACTTTCACACTTTCACACTTTCTCTCTCTCTCTCTTTCTCTCTCTCTCTCTCTCTCTCTCTCTCTCTCTCTCTCTCTCTCTCTCTCCCTCTCCCCCTCTCCCTCTCCCTCTCCACAGAAGACCAAACAGCTAGGACCCCCAAAGGTAGGGACATACCTTTCTTACAGGTATGGTAATGGTTATTGCTAGTATGGTAGACAGTAATTGCTAGATAAGTATAGGAACAAATTGTTTTAATATACATTTCAAGTCATAAGAAAAATCAGGTATTTACATATATTTTTACTGTTTTTCTCAAAATAATTTAATTAGTAGTAAATTTAAGCACTTTTTTCACATCTGTGTTTATGTGTACATTTTTCACATGGATGCAAGTTTACTTTTTATTTCAGTAGGTTATACATGACTCTAGGATAGTGTGTATGAAGCAACTAATCAGATGTTTTAAAATCACATCTTTTTTTGTTTTACTTATTTTGTAAAACAAAAAACTTGAAATCCTAAAAACTCCACAGCAAATTTTGTGGGAGAAAACTTGCTCTAATGGTTGCTACATTGTGTCAACTAGAGAGGTTTAGAAGTTTAACCAAGTGATTTAGCAGGGGGCCAGGGTCCTCACTTTGTAAACATCTCAGCTTGTGCAAGAGGTAGGCAGGGAGATGGTGCCAGTGCTGCATCTGCCCTGGGTGGGAGGAGGTAGCCTGTTTACAATATTGGAGGAAAAGAGACTTACTTTCCCCTATTTTGCTCTTGTTGTCTTCTGAGGCTTTGAAGTGTTGCCCCATGCCATGCCACCATTCCTTGGAACCCACTGATTACAGACTGAAACCTCCATAAACTGTGAGCTAAATAAACCTTTCCTTCCTTAATTTTGCATGTGTCTTTGAGTATTCTGACCCAGCAAGAAGAGAAAAGTAACCAAGATACTTGCTTATACTGAAAGCAGAAATGTATAGTTTTGTAACTCTTAACAGAAAACAAAACTCATCTTAACATGATATAAGTAAAAATCATCAGTGGAAAAATCATAGGTGGAAAAATAAGAACTTGGGTCAGTTTACTTTAGCGTGTCAAAAAAAAACTTAACAGCCTAAGTGTTTCCCATATTCATTTTTCTCAAAGAATTGGAGATGAAAAGCCCAGGAAGTAGGGTGACAATGTTGCTAGTTATAACTTCTATTTTTAACACCCTGAATTGCTTAGTTTTCATTTCTTTTTGTATGTCAGCTTGTGGTTGGCTTTGCAAAGCTAACATTTTCTTTGGTGACAGTTTTTAAAGAAGCCAGAAGAATTTGGTCTGTAACTTCCCCATTCCATAGAGCATTCGAGAACTGGGAAAAAATGGCATTTAAATTGGACTAAGTAAAGGAAGTGATATTTCACTGCTTATTTTGTTTGTTTTTAACCTCTACAACTACCTCGATGTTTCCCAGGATCCTCAGAACTAATAAGGGCAGATTTTAAAACAATTCTTTTGGAACAGAGTAAGTTATTGACTAATTTGATTTTTGTTTTCTTTTTTGTTGTTGTTTTTATGAGACAGAGTCTTACTATGTACTCAAGCTGCGCTTGAACTTGCTATGTAGCTGTGCTGTGGGTGACCCCTCTGACATGTGGCTTGTAGTGACAGCAGGTGCCTAGTTACTTTCTAGGAATGTGAGGGCTGCTTTTGCTGAAACACTGAGTCCCTACTTGAGTCTGCAGGTCTTATTATGTAGTTCCCATAGGTCAGGCTGGCCTTGAACTCACTATGTAGCACAGGCTGGCCTCCAATTAATGGTAATCCTTCTGCCTCAGCCTCCAGTGCTGGGATGATAGGCAT
This sequence comes from Hydrochoerus hydrochaeris, assembly GCA_004027455.1. Lineage (NCBI taxonomy): Eukaryota > Metazoa > Chordata > Mammalia > Rodentia > Hydrochaeridae > Hydrochoerus > Hydrochoerus hydrochaeris. The sequence goes on from PVLA01005537.1 coordinate 80,267, forward strand.
GTACCACCATGCCCAGCTACTCCTACTCTTGTTAACCTATGTCTATCTCCCATTATTCCTATCCTGTATTTGTAAACCTTTAAAAGAATTAATATGTGTTGTGGTCAGGTCCCCGCAATAAAGGTAATTATGTACTGATTAAAACAATGAATAGCTTAAAAAATCCAAGACTTTTCTCTGTAACATTTTCTTTATTAAAATAGTTTTTAGTGATCAAAATGAAATTTTCTTGCTCAACCTTTAATGAGGACCTACAGAGTATGCCAACTATTCTGAAGCCTCATAGGACCCATTGATTAAAATGTGTTTGTTACCTTGACCTTATTTTGTGGGGACAGAAATAGTTACGATTTGCAGTGTTCCCGTAGGATACTGTTCATCTGAAAACAAGTAGATTGGTTCTTGAAAAACGTAATTTATTTATAATAGTTCATAGCCTCTAGTTGGTATGCTTGTCTCAATCCTGCTTATACCTGAAGTTGGAAATAAACACTGGGTCAGCATTTTACTTTGGGAAAGTTATTAGAGCAAGGGTATTTGCTTTTTACTGTGCTTTTTAATGTGACTGGACTAGGATAAAAAGGTATTTTAGTTAAATATATGGCTCAGATCAATCTGTTTCATCACAGAACTGTTAGGCAACAAACTTAGGTATCAATTTCCTCTTCCCCCTCCTCCTACTCTTGTTTTTTTTTATTTTTCAGAAGCAAACCTTACACTTTAATAAAAATCACAAACATGGAGAAGTATTCGTTTTGCTTCTCTGGCATTAGCAATTACACAGAAGCATAGTTAAAAAAATATACTTGACTTTAACCAGTGTTTCTTATAACTGGATGCATGCTGGAGTTACTTGTGGAGGTTTAAAAAATATTTAGATCCAGGCCTCACTTTTGAAGAAGGCTGCAGTGATGGGTCAAGACCTGAGTGTTTTCATTTGACTCATTTCTTTTTGGTGCTGCAGAGGACTGAGCGCAGGGCCTTGTGCGTGCTGGACAAACCCTCTACTACAAACTGTAGCTCCACCCCAGTACTGGAGGATTTCCCAACAGCCCTTAGGTAACTGCTGTTTCCTTCTGGTCGAGGCACTAATTTTAGGTTGACTGGGGCGCTTTGAGTTCTTTTGACAGTTGTTTAGGGATGCGGGGAGCTTTCCTTGCAGATTTATTAGCAGTAGCGGAGAACGTGGACTGCGGCTTTTTTGGAGTCTGTCTCAGATCTTTCTTCCTAGCTGAGGATTTTCTTTGTTTCTTCTGAACGTTTTGGCTTTTTCCTTGAACATGCACCTGGGGTCTCAGAAGCTGGAAGACCTTTCTCTTCTTGCCCTGCAGTGTGTTGGGACCAGGACTCTTTTATAGAGACTTCTTCCCTGTGACATGTTTCTGTACCTCAACATTTTCTTCTGCTGGAGTCTTGCTTATTGGTACCAGTTGTGGAATTTCATTGTCAGGTTCATTTGTCACTCGAACTTGGGTTTTTGCTTTGCCAGTCTTTTTTTTCCTTGGCACTTCATGGAAGCACCTTTGGTTTTTGGTGCCATACCACCTTTAGTTAGGACTCTCATGGCCTTTTTAGCTTTTTTCTTTCTCTTTGTTTTCCCTCTTCAACTTACATTTTTAATGATATTTTCTCTCTCTCTCTCTCTCTCTCTCTCTCTGGTACTGGGAATTGAACTTGGGACCTTGTGCTTGCCAGCAGGTGCTTGTGCTGCTGAGCTATATTTCTGGTCCTCTCTTTTTTCTTAGCCTCTTTTTAGTCAGTTTACAGATGGATATTTTGTTGGTTTCATCCTGATAACAGATAAATGAAGAAAAGGTGGACAGGATAGTGACTTCCAGTTTTCATGAACAGGACTTTCCAACTTTCCTACTTCTCTGGTAAGTTTTCTGAAAGACTTACGGCCACAGTAACAGTGTCTTCAGCGATGTGCTGAGCCCACGTCCCATCGTGACTGACACGTATAGCACAGCAAGTACCAATTTTGGAGGTATTTAAGACAGTCCCCGCTAGGAAGTTATTGATCTCTTGTGATAAATTCTTGACCAGAAGGCTTACAGGCCCTGGAACTTTCTTGCTTTGATAGAAATGTCTTTCTCTGTGCATGGGCAAAAGTTGCCTAAGTTTTTCATCAGTAAGAAGTCAAAACTCAGGAGGTGGGTCTTGGCTTCCTAGATTTGTATTCTGTTTTTTAAGTTCAGAAAGGGATAATCCAAGAAACTGTTTTGATTCCATGCTTGTTCAGATGCTTTCTATAGAAGCATTCTGTGTGTTCATTTGACTGGAGTGCATCCTTGGTATGCAAGCAGATTTCTGATAAATCTGATTGAATGCAAGGACAATTTGACCCCATTTATTTTTTTCCTGGAATTTTCCATAATACCACCATTAAAAATAAAAAATTCTGTTCTCATTCAAAAGCAATTCATTTTTGTTCTTCCTGGACTTTGAATGTGTCGACAGAGCTTCCACTGCCATTTTAATCTGCAATTTGTCCCGCTGCCCCAGTTAGGCTAGAGTCGAGGTGGTGTCTGAAGCCAACTGTGGGATGGAGGACCAATTCTTTTGGTCTTTTTTTCTATTTTTTTATTATTTTGAAGGTAGCAAAATACAGCAGAACAAGACAGAGCAATGCCATCCGAGACAGTGCAGTGAAACTGGCACAGAACTTCACAGCAGGTCACCAGGACAACAGCAATAGGCACAATAGTATATCCCGTTCTCTTCACGTTAGCTGTTCTTTCAATCAGGTAGAGCAAAATGGAAGGAAATACTGGAACTTATAAAAACAGAATATTGAATAGAGCAGTACCATTAATCAGAACTGATCAAAACAGTGATAAAAATATTTGCCTTCAAAGAGATGGTAGAAGGAAATCCCCCTTACTTGCCACACTGCATACATTCATCCTCTCACTTGCTAATGGGGTGCGGGGATGGATGTTTAATTCTTAGCCCATGCACCAGCAGGCCCACAGCCCCTTACCAGAGCAGTGAGCTGGCTGCCTGTTTTCCCTACGCCCCAAGTTCCAACATGGTACAGACCTCAAGAAACACCTATAGTTCTCTCCCTGGAGTGGCCCCCACTTGCCAGGCCCGAGCCACTTCTCTTTTTGTCTTTTTGAGACAGAATTTCACTATGAAGTTCAGGCTGGCCTTGTGTTCACTTTGTAGCCTATGCTGGCCTTGAATTAACAGGGATCCTCCTGCTTCAGCCTCCCAAGTGCTGGAATTGCAGGCGTGCACCTCTGTGCCTGACTTTTTGCTTGTTTTTGAGACTGGGTCTCACTATATAGTCCAGGCTGGCCTTTTGCTCACTACATAGTGCAGATTGGCCTTGAACTAGTTGTGATCCTCCTGCTTCAGCCTCCCAAGTGCTAGGATCACAGGTGTACACCTGGATGGATAACTGCTTCTTTAAGGGTGGTTAAAGTGGGCTGTAAAGATGGCATTAAAGACATTAAAAACAGCCACTTCATAAGATAAGATTTAGGAATGTCCCATAAACACATAAAGGTACTGCACATTAGTAGTCATCATGGAAGTGGAATTAGAGACCAATTTAAGATGGTACTGAGGTAACTAAATCTAAGGATTGAAAATGCAAACTATTGGCAAGGATATAGAGCAACTGGAATTTTCTTGAATTACTGGTAGGAATGTCAATTGACACAATAACAAAGCCAGGCATGGAATTGCATGCCTATAATCTCAGCTTGGGAGGCTGAGGCAGGAGGATAGCTGGGAGTTTGAGGCCAGCCTGGGCTACATAGTGAGTTTAAGGCCTGTCTGAACTACATAGTGAGACTTTATCTCAAAAGAATTAGAAATTTATTCAAGAGTAGGGGTTAAAAAATAAAAAAGAGGTAGGGCATATAAAGGGAAATAGAGCTTAATGGAAAGAACTATATAGACATTTTTTTTAAAGATTCAGCCATCTGGAGAACTTTTTGTTAGTTCCTTCTCTAGTTACATACAACTACCTCAGACCCACAAATCTTATGTCTGGGTATATTCTCATGAGTCATGAAAACATTTGTTCATGAAACTATATAAAAATGTTCGTTAACACTTTTCTTTATAAGAACCTTAGCTGGGAATAACTCAAACACCCATCACTAGAGAATGAATAATCAAATAGTCATATATTTATACAGTGGAATTCTACTGAATAATAAGAAAATAAATAAGACATGTACAGTAACATAGATGAGTCTAAAAAATATCACATTGGATGAAAGAAGCCATTCTGTAGAATTCTATGTTAATAAAATTCTGAACAAGCAAAGCTGACAAACAGTGATAAAAATCATAAACTGGGCCAGGTATGGTAGTGCATGTCTACAATCCTAGCACTTGGGAGGCAGAGGTGGGAGAATCACTGTGAGTTCAAGGCCCGTTTGAACTACATAGTGAGATCCTGCCTCAAAAAAATTAGAAATTGATTCAAGATTAGGGGGTAAAAAAATTTTTAAAAAGAGGTAGGGGTGTATAGGGAAATAGAACTTGACTGGGAAGAGGTAAACGGAACAATTGGATAAAGGAAATAGTTTGTCTTGATTTGTGTAGTGTTTATAAAAATATCTCACTATCAAGACTTACTAAACTATATATTAAAATCTATGTGCTTTATGTCAATTATAATTTAATTTAAAAAGTAAGAGTTCTTCCCAATCCCCACTTAACCCAAGAACATCCTATGGCTTTATTCTATCTGAATCTGATGATCCTATGGCTTAATGTTGATTTTTTTGTAAAAATGGCCCTTCCTTCCTCAACTTGTATTTGTATTTTCTGTCTTAGCTTTTTTTGCTCTTATGACTACAAGCATTTGTTGGTGAGCAGTGTATTTGAAAATGAAAAGAAAAAATTATTGTCTCTTTTGAATGTTATTTTCTTTTTAACTTTAAAAAAGCACAATGGTGTATTTGACTCTGTTGCCAGATCTGATGCTATGTAATTACTTAGATTAGATTACTGTTTATATTAAACTCAACTAATGATTGGTCTGGGAAATATGACATGGGCTCACAGGTGAAGTCAGTGGCAAGCAGCCAGCACTTTTCTTCACCTGTCCTGGATTGTACTCTGCCTCAGTTCCCTGCAGGGCATTAGCCCTGTGCCTGAGGTACATTGAGTCCGCAGCCAGGACACAGACAGAGCCAAGAGCAGCAGCTTCCCTCACACATTCTTCTTCAGTGCAATTGTGTGGCAGGAATAGGTGGTGTCCCCTAGATGTGGCCCGCTCTGGTGGTGACTTCCTCACACACCCCTCATCTCCAGCACCAGCCTTGGGCTTTTCTGAATGATCATAAAACTTTTTTGTTTTTATGACACATGGGTTTGCTATGTAGTTCAGGCTGGCCTTGAACTCATGCGGATCCTCTTGCCTCAGCCTCCTGAGTGCTCAGATTACAGGTGTGCACTACTACACCTGGCTCATCTAAGTCTTTTGGCAGACATATGCACCATTTTTCTTGTGCTTGTGTCTAGCAGTGAGATTGCTGGGTCATGGTATGGTATATGTTTAGCTTTAGTATATAATGCCAAACCGACTGAACATTTATCACTTTGTAAATGATAATGCCACATTGGGGGCATTTGAATAAGAGACCCCTGCTTACTTGCTTTTCTCAGCCCCATGTTTTGACTTTACACCCCATAGAGTCATGAATCATGTCTAGTCCACATTGTACAGTACCCACTGTAGTAGCGATGTAGTACTTAGGTATTCATTGGGGGAAGAAAGTACAAATAAGGTGCTTGAAAAAAATATATTTAAAATTACTGGGGTCTGAATACTGGGATGGTCTACCACTGAGCTATATCTGAATGCCTCTTTATTCTTTGAGACAGTATCTTGCTAAGTTGTCCATGTTGGATTTGAACTTGGAATCTTCCTATCCAGCTTCCCTGAGTGCTAGGATTACAGCTGTGTACCACTGTACCTTGCTTGAAAAATACATGTTTTTTTGAAAATATATCTTTAAAACTCAGTGAAAGGCCTTTACAAAATAAGCTAAAGTACTCTGAAGAGAAAGAAGGAAGAGGACATCAGAAAATGGAAAGATGTCCTCTGTTCCTGGATAGGCAGAACCAATATCATCATAGTGACCATACTCCTGAAAATGTTATGCAATTTCAATGTAGTCACAATCAAAATACCAATAATAGGGGCTGGAGATTTAGCTCAGAGGCATAAGCGCCTGCCTTGCAAGCACACAGTTGTGAGTTTGATCCCTGGTACAAAAAAAAAAAAGAATACCAATAATGTACATTACAGATCTAGAGAAAACAAACCTAAATTCATATGGAGTCAGAAGAGACTCACAATAGCAGAAGGAATCCTGGGCAACAAGAGCAAAGCAGGAGGCCTAGAAATACCTGATTTCAAGCTGCACTGTAAAGCAATAATGATAAAAAAAAAAGCAGCATGGTACTGGCACAAAAGAGACACATGGGTCAATGGAATGGAATAGAGGTTACAGAAACCTCCCCAGACACAGGCAGCTGACTGATCTTTGACAAAGGGGTCAAAGCACATGTTGGAGGAAAGGTAGCCTCTTCAACAAATAGTGATGGGGAAACTGGCTGTCTGTGTGCGGAAGACTGAAGCTGGACCCTTATCTCTCCCCATATACTAAATTAGAACTAAAATGGATCAAAGACCTAAACATAAAACCTTCGGGAAGATAAAATAGGTAAAACAGGGCTGGGGATATAGCTCAATGGCACAAGTGCCTGTCTGGCAAGTGTGCGGTTGAGTTCGATTCCCAGTACCAAAAAAACCAAAAACCAAACCAAAACAAAACAAACAATAAAGTAGGTAAAACACTTAAAGACATAGGTGGAGGAAAGGACTTTCTAAATAACTACAATCATGCAATAAATAGAAACAAGAATCCAAAAAATGGGATTATATCATACAAAAAAGCTTCTGTACAGCAAAAGAATCAATCAGTAGAGAGAAGAGACAACCTACAGACTGGGAAAAAATTTTGCCAGTTACTCCTCAGACAGAGGGCTAATATCTAGAATATAGAAAGAGCTAAAAAAAAAAAGAAAAAAATTAACTACCTCAAATTAAAGACCCAGTCAAGAAATGGACAAGTAAAGTGAACAGACACTGCTCAGAAGAACTACAGATGACCGTGCATACATGAAAACAATGCTCAACATCCCTGGCCATTAGAGAAATGCAAATTAAAAGAATACTAAGATTTCATCTTACTGTGAAAAGAATGGCAAACATTAAGAAACAGAGCAATAATAAATGCTGGTGAGGCTGTGGTGAAAAAGGGACCCTCCTACATTGTTGGTGGGAGTTTAAACTAGTACAACCACTATAGAGATACCTCAAAAAACTAAAAAATAGGAATCCATATGATCCAGCTGTCTCCCTGCTAGCTATCTTCCCCAAAGAGTTTAAGTCATCATACTACAGTGATCCATGCTTACTGGTGTTTGTAGCAGCACAGTTCGTAATAGCTGAATCCTGGAAGCAACCTGTATATCCACCAACAGACAACTAGATAAAGAAAATGTATCTATATACAATGGAATACTAATCAGCTATAAATAAGGACAAATTTGAGACATTTATAGAAAAATAAATTCACCTGGAAAATACAATGTTGCATGAAATAAATCAGACAGATAAGCTTAAATACTGTACAATATCTCATCCAAGTAAGGCAAAGTACAAGCTAAGAGAAAAAAGGACCAAATGAGACAAGGTGATAGATCTCTTGCAGGTGGGAAAGAGTGCAGGAAACCAAGGAGGGGGGGATGGAATGGGGAGAGGATGAGGAGATAGAGTGAAGATATGTATCACGTACAAGGTCCTAATAACCTCGTTGAATGTGGACATTATATGCCGTGAAAATGAACTAAGATGAATAATATCAACAAGCATGAAAAGGGGGGAAGGGAACTAGAGGAGGAGGAGGGAATGGGATTTTAAAAAACTGTGTTGTGCACATTTACCAACTCCAAAAGATGACTAAAATGCATCTATTGGAAACATGTACTAGTGAATAAATTTTTAAAAGGACTTGATTTTTCATACTTGGGTAGCCAGTGGAGGAAAAAAGATTAGTTTTTCTGAAACTTCCAAAAGTATTATTTTGTTTTTTATATAGAGACCATTAAACTTACCTACTTTTTGATTTTTGTTAGTCTATGATTGCAGTTCATAATGATTCCACTCATTGTGGGAAATTGGTACCTGTACATAATGCAAATCAATTTTATTTTTCCCTCTTCCCTACCATCCCTCTTTTTTTTCCATGATCAGATTCATTTATTTATTTTACAAGTTCTTATAAAGTTAATTATCATACCTGCAGATTAACAGCCAGCCTAACAGGCTAAACAAACATACCCCATATAAGACAATTATGATATTCATAATAGTTAACTCTTGGAAGCAACCTATATGTCCATCAAGAGATGAAAGGATAAAGAAAGTGGTATTTTTACACAATGGAGTACTGCTCTGCCATAAAGGAGGATACGCTTGAGTCATTTGTAGGAAAATAGATGTACTTTGAGACCATAATGTTAAGTGAAATAAATCAGACACAGAAGCTTAAATATTACATGGTTTCTCTTTTTGTTTGTTCCCCCTACATGGTTTCTCTTATGTGAGAAACTCAATATATAAATAAAGTACAAAATAAAAGACAATAGGAAAAAAGAGAAAGTTATTGCAATCCAGCATGGACAATATATCTAAAAGCGTACCTTGATTTTGGTTTTTCTGAGACAGTGTCTCACTATATAGTTGTTGTAGTCAGGGTTTGCAAGGTAATAGATTTAATACAGGGTACATAATTTATAAGCTTATTTTATAATATTTACCCAAAGAGTCAAATACAAAAGAGTGCAGGAAATTTGTCCACACACTACAGACCCAAAGAATCCAGCTGAGGGCCTGGATCCCATGGCAGTGTCCCTCACATATCCAGTTGAAGATCTAGAGCCCATGACAATGTCTCATGCAAGTCTGTATCGAGGATCTGCACTGGGAAGGCCCCAAGATCACTGGTGAAAGCTAGAAAGACTGCATCAGTGGGAGGAAGGGTCCATGCCAGCAGGCTGAGGGATTTGCACTGGAGCCAGGAAGTTATGCTCAAAGTAAAGACCAGAGCTCCCCCAAAGAGAACTGCAGCCATCCTCAGCGACAGTGAGGACCCAAGCTCCTCGGATGATGAGAACAGCCTCGTTCATATGAGGGAAACCAGCATGACAAACTTTCCCAGCAGAATCAACAGCACACGATCTTCCCCTCCAGTGAGCTGTCTACATCCAGAACCATGCTGACTGAGTTCAATTGTGTGTTACAAGTTGCTCATTAGTTAATTCCCCACAGTAGTTTGAACTCACTATGTAGCTCAGGCTATCCTCCAACTGAGAGATCCTCCTGGCTCAGCCTTCCAAGTCAAAGTTATTATTACAGGCACTTGACTAGAGGTGCATGAATAGGAACTTACACTCTACAAGAGCTCATTACCGTGGAGATACACTCAGAGTAAAGTGATAGTGAGATCTGAAAGTAGAGCTATTTCGTCTGCACTTGGGTGAGTTTTGTGAGAGTTTGAAATTGCATGCTAAGCCTTGTGCATAAATTGACATCTTGTGATTCCTGAATGCCAATGACAGCAGCCTACCTAGGCTACACTGAAGTAATGAGTGTCTTTACTTGGCTCTTGGAGTCAGGAAAGGGGGCTTAGCTAGGGCAGCTTAGGTGGGGACCCCTGCACGGCTGGCTGGGGAGCATCCGACTGGCAAAAGCCCAAACACATCCAAAACCCCAGTTCTGAGGAAACCCAGGAAATGGTGATTTCAGCTTTCTAATGTTTACATAACAGGAAGCACCTGAATGTTGTAACAACTCATGGGGTTCTTTCTTTTCTTTTCTTTTTTTGGTTCCAGGGATTACACTCATGACCTTGTGCTTACCAGGCAAGTGCTTGAGCCACTGAGCCAAATCTCTGGCCCTTGGGGTTTTTCTTTAAGACTCCAGATGGAGTCAAAACCCTTCTCAGTCCAGCACTGTGGCACCAATGTTGAAATGTGCTTGCCACCTTGTGCTGTACCATGTTGTCCCCAATAGTCCTCTAATGCTCTAATAGCTCTTACTTTTGTAAAGAAGAAACTATGCAAAACTTAGAACTGGGCAAAGTGATGGCTGCATGTCCTTTCAGTGTCCTGTCAGAATATCATTTATAGCATCATTTTCTATAGTTGTAACATAACTGTCTGTCAAAGAAATGTGCCACCAGCTTGCAGTGCCACCTACGGGATCCTAATAACCTCAATGAATGTGGACCTTATATGCCATAAACATGAACTTTGTTCAGTATCAACAAGAATGAAAAGGGGCAAAGGGGAGCAGGGGAGGGGATGGGGTAAGGGAAGGGGATTAAAAAGAAGCTGTATCACATATGTGTGCCAACTCCCCTAGATGATTATAAAATGCATGCACTGCCAGCATGTACTTTTTTTCCTTTAAAAATTTTTTTATTTTAAAGAGAATAAAACAAAAGAGGACAGATCTAAGCAGATTACAACAGAACAATGTAAGCAACACAGCACTTCACAACAAGACAATTGGATATTAACAGTAGCTATCATAATGTCTCTTTCTTTCAAACAGTTGAGCTTAGCTTTACACACAGTAATGTCAAACATAACAAAATAGAATAAAACCACTCAAGAGGATGAAAGTATTGCAAGGCATCCTGAACCAAATAACTAAAGATGAACAATGGCTGCTATATTATCTCACTTTCCATAAAAAATTTGGTTATACTATCATACATATAAAATCCAATAAGACACAACATGATAGAACCAATGGTAATAGAAAAACAAAAGCATAGTAGGACTTCAGAGCAAGATGATATCAAATCAACAATGGCTGCCATATTATCTTTTCTTCAAAGTAACTATTCATACCATCACATGTTAAGATCAAACAAAACAGAATAAAACCATTCCAACCAATGAATGAAAACATAAGACTTCAAAGCAATATAATGGTGAACCATGATTACCATAAAATCTTATGTACTCTTACCATTACTTACACTAGGGGGACTATACGATATTTATACATGTGAGTTTGATTTATTTCACTTATGAGTATGGATTCAAGTTGCATCCATTTATTTATAAATATCTCAATGTGATCATTTTTTTATAGCTGAGTAGTACTCCATTATATAAAAGTACCATAATTTTTTTATCCATTCCTCAGTTGATGGGCACTTAGGTTGTTTCCAAGATCTGGCTATTACAAATTGTGTTGCTGTAAACATGGGTGCACATATATCACTGTGGTAAGATGTTTTCAGTTCTTCTGGGAATATGCCTAAGAGTGGAATAGCTGGGTCAAATGGGACCTACTAATACAAGCAGGTTGCTTAAACCCCAATCATTTTAGCACCAGGCAGTTGAATGCTTCTATGGTTTACAAATCCTGTGTGTGTTCACCCTTTGCCTAGCCCGACCTCTAACTTCCTTTGGTCAAGTGGCTCCCAAGACTTCATGATCTCAAGGCTCTTCCAAACTTGGCGAGTTGAATAAATCCATCTTGGCGGTGACAAAGGGTGACTGTAGTGGTTTCTGTGGGGGTCTTTGACAAAGACAATGGTGCATCCATGTGTAGAAAGTAGAGTGAGGGAAAAAGATGAAGCAGGAACAACCTCCAATCCAACTTGAAGCAAGGTTCTCCTAATACAGACTTCTTGGAATTCGCAAGAAATCAGTGAGAATACTCATCAGCCTTGATGTGAGGAGAGTGGCTTTCTGACTGTATTTGCAGTCCGTGACAAACTATGCTTGAATTATGGAAACCACCGGAGAAGGAGAACTTTGGGGGTGTCTTTGAAGTCTCTCTCCAAAGAAATGATTCCTACCTGCCAAAAAGGACAGGATGAGCTTTGGTCCTTATCTCTGCGCAGCACTTGCCAATATTAATCACTCCCTCCTTCTCAAAACTCATCTGCTTTCTGGGTTATGTTTCACCCTCTCTGCTAATTCCTTCTGGCGACTGAGATCAAGCACAATAAAAAAAAAAGAAACGACCACTAGGCTGTAGTTCTGGTGTTACATAGGCTCTTAGAGAGAGCAGTGGATAGGAGATGACACAGATGGCAAGTGCCTGAAAGGGACAGAGGACAGAGCAGCAGCGGGCCTGAGGACCTCCATTGCAGGAGCTTCGGAGGTTGCTGCTTGGGTTTGCTCTGGGGTTTGTGTAGTTTGCTCTCCCTGTCTGCTTTGGTTAATGTAATATATCAAGCAATTCGAGAATGCCTGCCATGCACAGGCCCTATCACAAGGGCTTTTGGGATGTGGAGAGAGCGAGGCTCCTTCCCATCCCCTGGAGCAGCATTGGAGCATGAGCATGGAGGGAAGCCAAACCCTGTGGGACTCACAGACATGCATGACCCTCTGGAGCCCTGCTGGGGGTGGAACATGTCCCCAGATTCATAGGCTGACACCCCAACCTCCAAGGTGATGAGGGATTAGGTTCCTATGAGAAAGACCCACGAGATGTCCTCACCCCTTCCATCTTGTGAGGTGAGAAGGTGCCATGGAAGAAGCAGCCCTAACAGGACATGGAGTCTCCCATTCTTGGACCTTGGCCTTTCCATCTCCAGGACTGTGGGAAACAGGGCTGTTATTCAGAACTCACTCAGTTTAGTTATTTTCTTTGCAGCAGTCAGAATGGACTAAGCCATGCCCCTAGGTTACCTGGAGGAGAGTGGCTTTTTAGTTTTCTTTTTTTTCTCATTTTAAAGAGAAAAAAAGGAAAATAAAACAATAAAATGAATCAAAATAAACCAGAGCAATTGATACAGGACTTCCAAATCTTTTGAAATCAACAATAGCTACCACAGTGCCTTTGTTGTTTTCAAAATAACTGCAGATACCACCTTCAGACATGTTAAAGGTCAAACAGAACAGAATAGAATAGAAACAATAAAAACAAAACAATGAACACAATAAAGAACCTCAAAACAAGCCAGTAGTAAATACATAATGACTTGTCTTGCTATCTTTCAAGTAACTGCTCATGCCATCAGAGTTAACATAAACAAAAGAGAATAAACCCTAATCCAAAAGAAAAAACAATGAAAATGATAAAAGTTTTTTTGGGGGTTATGTCTCCTCCCTTAGGTCGTGGTTCTCTCCCTCCTCAGCCCACAAATGGTGCTGACTCACAAAGAGAGGCTTGGGTCTGGCTCTCCCCAGGCTAGCAGCAGCCTGTGCAAGGTGCTGGAATCTGGATGGGGATCTTCTCCCATGGGACCTGGTTCTCTCCTTCTGCAGTCCATGAATGGCTTTCCAATTTTCAAGATGTTTCACCATTTCTTTAGGGAGATAAAGCCTAGAGGGATATTGATGTATTTTCATGTTGGCACTTTCCAAAAGTGAACCTTACCATACTAAGCTAGGGCCTTCATTGTCTTAAAGGTTTTAAAGATTATTACAGCAGGATTGCTAAGCGAAGTCAATGTGTAGCTTTTTTTTTTTGGACTGTTTTGTTTTTTGAGACAGGGTTTCACTATGTTGTTTAGGTGCCTTTGAACTCGAGGTGATCCTCCTGCCTCAGCCTCCCCAGGGCTGGGATCACAGGTATGCACCACTGCACTTGGCTAAAGTGCAGAATTTAATGACCAAAATAGGCTTAGCAATGCATTTCAGAGGTTGTGTTTAGCATGAAAACCACTGATTCCCACTCAGCTTACGACCTACATTAACATGGCTTTTACTATTACAAAATTTTCATCAACGTTACTCCCTCCAGTTTCTGGGGTAAGAGGAAAAAAAGGAATACCAAATTGTGCAATAGATAGCATCGAACTTCTCCTACCTCAGCCTCCTGAGTGCTGGAATTACAGGCATGCACCACCATGCCTGACTAAAAGAAACATTTATTTTTCCTTAGAAAAATAACCCAAAACATATAAACAAGACTAAAGGGGGTTTGACGTCATTTCCATATTCTATAGCAGCATCTCATGATGGTCCTGCCCAAGTGTATTTTGTACCCTAGGACAGTGGTGGCAAACCTATGGCACACTTGCCATAGCAGGCTGTTTGTACTATTGCAAGCTCTGAAAAGTTTGCCATCACTGCTCTAGGAGAATGTGCCACTGTTTGACAGACCACAGTCTATTAATTAGGGCTCATACTCTGGATTTACATGTTAACGTTCATATTTTTTGACCAATAGAGATGTCTAGTATAAAGGATAACTCCAAAGGTTATGGTTTTATTATTTTGTAAGATACTAACAATATTATTACTAACTCATACTTATTTTAGCATGTTTTCCTTGCTTGAATATATCATTTTTTCTTTTTTTTTTAAAGTAAGAGATAGGGTCTTGCTGTGTTGCCCAGGCTGATCCTGAACTAAGGTGAATTTTCTGCCTCAGCCTCCCAAGTAATTGGGAATACAGATGTGTGCTATCATGCCTAGCTATACCCTCCCCCCTTCCTTCCTTCCTTCCTTCCTTCCTTCCTTCCTTCCTTCCTTCCTTCCTTCCTTCCTTCCTTCCTTCCTTCCTTCTGTTATGAATGTAGGATCTTGCTGTGTAGTTTAGGCTTACCTTGAACTCACTATCTAGCCCAGGCTGGCTTCGAACTCCATGAGTTCTCCTATCTCAGCCTTCTGAGTGCTAGGATTATAGGTATGTGCTACCACCTGGTTACATTTGTTTCTTAAATGGCCCTTGAACAACTTTGCTACACTGCAAGTTTCTTTCCTAGTCATGTACATTTTCACAGGCATTCAGTCTATATTTAGGGCTATGTAGGGGTAGGATGAAGATCTGGAATCTAGCTGTTTCTTGAAAAGAATTTCCACCAGTGCTGTTTTTGGCTCTACCCACACCTCACCTGCTCCAATTCCTAAACTCCCTGGGCTTCTGTGACATGAATCAGTTTGCTTCTTATTAGCTTCCCACCTGGCAAGTTTCTGGCGTTTTCTGTTTTGTTATATCATTTGACACTTGGCTCTCAAATTTCTGGCTTGCAAAAATGTTCAAAATTTGCCGTGTCTCATCTACTGTCCTATGGTTTGAGGGCTGTGGCCTTGTGGATTTCTGTCTTAAAAGACATTGGTTTGCAGTGCGGGCTGTGGTGGGGCTGAGGCTGTGTGAGATCAGCTGCCCAGTGTACCTACGTGCAGAAGTGAGTTATAGGTACGCCAGGACAGGTGGCTGCTTCCCCCCCCTCCACGGCTGTGTTGCACTGCTGCTGATTGACTGACTGATGTCTCATTTGTCTGTCTTTCTTTCTTTCTTTCTTTCTTTCTTTCTTTCTTTCTTTCTTTCTTTCTTTCTTTCTTTCTTTCTCCCTCCCTCCCTCCCTCCCTCCCTCCCTCCCTCCCTCCCTCCCTCCCTCCTTCTACTGGGAATCAAACTTGTGCTTGCCAGGCAGGTTCTATGCCTCTGACCTATATCCCTAGCCCTATTTTATTTTTTTAGGACAGTATCAAAGTTCACTGGAGAAAGTAAAAGTGAAGAGTAGGAGAGAAACTGGCTCTGCAGAGCAAACTTGGTCTGAGTAAATAGAAGAGGGAAAGAGCAAAGATAAAAGTCCATGCTGCATTTCAGAGACACAGCGTGGGCTACCATGGATAGCTGTGATAGCCCTTCATTTATTTATTTATTTTTATATTTATTTATTTTCTGAGACAGGGTCTTACTATATAGTTCACACTGGCCTTGAGTTCACTATGTAGCCCAGGCTGGCCTCAATCTTGCAGTGATCCTCCTGCCTCAGCCTCCTGAGGAGCTGGGTGTCATGTGCTATAATGTGCCTGGTTTAGAAATCATGGTATTTGAGCCAGGGATTTTTCTCAATGGCATAAGCACCTGCCTGGCAAGCACATGGTCGTTAATTCGATCTCCAGTTCCAGGAACAAAAAAACATGGTGTTTGGATCTCAAGTGATAAATTCAGACTGTGCAATGTATTAAGCGCCTCATGGAATTGTGCTGTGGATATGAGCTCTCCTGGCCTCTTAGGTGTCCTGCCTGTGGGGACAGCTTGTTTCTGAACATCCATGCACTTGGAATGGAGAAACTGCCTTGTGTGTGCTGCTCAGACTTTCCCCACATCTGAAAGAGGTAGCGATTTGCACAGCGATTTGCTTACACCCTGGATCTAGATGCTAGATGCAGAGAGCTGACACCAGCTGCGTTGCTGCAGGCACTGTCTGCTACCACCCTCCCCTCTATTGCCTGTCAGCCTTTTTTTGGTATGGTTCTCTCATTCTCCTGTAGAAGACTAGCTCTCATTTTTTGGTTCTTTGAGACAGTGTCTTACTCTGTAGTCCAGGCTGGCCTTGAACTTACAGATAGCCTGGGCTGGCTTTGAACTCATAGCAATCCTGAGTGCTAGGATTATAGGCATGTGTTACCATGCCTGGCATGAGCAGGTCTTCTTGCATATCTGAATCTGGTTTAGGGAGAGTCTTTTCCTTTCAATGTCAGCACAGTGGCACACACCTGAAGTCCCAGTTTAGTGAGAGGGTGAGGCAGGAGGATCCCTGCCCTCAGGGTGGATGGTGGCTCAGAAACTTGTGAATGGGTGTATGAGCTGGGTAGACTTGGCCAGTACAATCAAGTAGACTTGAATTGTTGCTGTTGGAAGGGTAGTGTGCTGCACTTTGACCCGAGGTGTGTATGGTGAGGACAACTGGAGCCACTCTCTCACGAGCCATCATAAAGCTAACTTGGAAAAAGGCGGAGGAGCGATCAAGACAGACTGTGATGGTGTTCTTCCTTGGGTGCCTGAATTAAATTGTGTGAGGCAGTAACTATTCTATAGCTTGAAACACTTAGAATTGTTTTTCTGTCTCTTGCCACCAAACTGACTCACTTAGCAAAGGGCCACAGTGCTGCTTCTTGGCTGGTACAACCCCAGTTCTGGCTTCTGTACTCATGTTTACCTACATGACAGGTCACTTTTGTGACAAGAGCATTCAGAGAACAATATTAGAAGAGAATGGGCGCTTCTAACTCACATGGGCTTGTTACATAGGCCCAGGGTAAATGTGTGGTGCTGTGGTGGGAAATGTCAATTCCCATAAACACCACAATAAATACTTCTTTGCACAGAATGCCATTTGTCTTAGTTACTTTCCTCGGGGCTGAAACAAAATACTCAACACCCATAATTTATTTATTTATATTTTGGGGATTTTTTTGAGACAGGGTCTTGCTATGTAGAGTTCAGGCTGGTCCTGAACTGACTACACAGCCCAGGCTGGCCTTGAACTCACAGCAGTCCTTGTGCCTCAGCCTCCCAAGTACTGGGATCAACACCCATAATTTAAAGAAGAAAGATTTATTGTAGCTCACAGTTTCCAGATGTTTCAGTCCATAGTTGGCTGGCTAAAAGGCAGGGTGGCATGGCAAAGGGACATCAAAGGTAGAAGGCAGTGAAACAGCAGCAGCAAGCCTGCTTTCCCTCTCTTCCTTTATATTCCATCAAAGCTATAAACCTATGGATTGGTGCCATCCACACCCAGGGTGGGGCTTCTGTCATCCACACTCAGAACTACACTAAAAACATTTATTTATCATGCACAATCCCAATATCACACACCCCAGATCCAGTCACCTCTGAAAAGCCCCACCTATGAGCACATGAGGCTTTGGGGGACATCCAGATATAAACCATAACACCAGTGATACTAGGTGTTGCATACAAGGAGTGTGCAAAAATATGGTGAATGTTTCAATTTTAAAATCCATGACAGTAAAGGACACATTGCCATCAATCCTCTGGCAATCCTCTGCCAATTCCTTCTCACTTGGAACACACTCATCCTATCATTCTTGCCTCTCTCAGAGAAGCAGTCTGGAAGTCTGCTTTTATAAGTGTCTTTATCTGCACTTATCATGGCTGTCTCAATGTCCTAAATTACTTCAAAATATCTCTCTTTCATAGTCATTTTGGCTTTGGGGAAGATCCAGAAGTTGCAAAGTGCCAGGTCTGGTCAATAAGGTGGATGAAGATATACTGTGACACTTTTAAAATCCTGCCTTCGTGTTGGATGGCACTTGGCAGCCCCATTCACTGGATTTTTGATCACATCTCTTAAAGGCACTCCTAAGAAAGAACTTTCAGAAATGCTTCAGAAAGTGGCACAAATGATGGGATAAGTGTGTTCTAATGGAAGAACGGTAGTTTGGAGGGATTAATGACAGTGCATTTTTACTGTAATACATCTTTAGAAGTTTGGACATTCACCATACATTGTGATCACACCTTTCACACTGTCATTTACTAAGAGAATTTCACTAATACACAATTCCATTTTCCTCCTGGACACATTTCTGTTAATGCTGTGAATTATTTTCAAACTTCTTGGCAGTGATATAGCCTGAAGCTTTAGCATCCCGGACGGCACAATTCTTAGCTTATTCTGGAAAATTGTGGGTCACCAAAGAGGTCATTGTGCTTTGTTTTTAGGAAGGATTCAAAGGCTGCATTGTTGTGCTGCCACTGTTTGACAGTTTCATAACAGGCAGAGCACAGGGGACTCCAGACAAATAACAGCTAATTTTCATACAATTAGTGAGTTTCTTATTCCCATTCTTTGACATCTGCCCATCACTCACACAGATCCTCTTGTCCCAGTAGTCCAGAGCCTACTGGAGTATCCATGGAGTGCTACCCTCCTGCTTTGTTTTGTTTTGCTTTGCAGTTCTGTTTTGTTGTTTTTCTCTTCCTTCCTTCTTTCCTTTATTTATTTTTTTATGAGAAAGGGTTTCACTGTTTAGCTCAGGCTGGCCCCAAACTCACAGGGATCTTCCTGCTTCAGCCTCCTAAATGCTAAGATTACAGGTGTGCACCACAATGCTAGTAAGTGCTGATTTCTTATGTACTCTGTGTTTATAAACTCACTCTGCACTGCAGTCTTTCAATAACCTTTTCCTAACCACTTGTATACTTCAATGGACTGAAGATCCATTTTTACAAATTGGGAATATAATGAAGCACTATGGTTACAACAAAAGTTATAAATTGTACCAATGCAGATAATAATATGCAAATGATGTAAAATATATCAGTTAAGATCTAATCCCTTTTAAGTGAATATTAGCAAAATGAACTGGCTGATTTAGTTTTTATGAACACATACGCTTTAGGATTACAATGATAGTTGAGGACATAATGAAGTTTCTGGAAAAACATAATTTATCTTACATTTCAAGTGTATTAAATGTATGTGGACATAGTTGTTTCATTTTTTTTTTGAGGCCCCTGGACTGCAGGAGCCATTTGGAGGTCTCCAGACATCACTAACAGTTGGAGGCTCCCATGTGGCTATCAGTTCCAGAGGACACTTGGAAGATCACCAAAAGGGTGGTTAAGGACAGGACAGCCTCAACAGCAGGAAGGAACCATTATCATCAGCAAGATGATTTGCCAAAATCTCATCAGTCCACACAGAAGCCTGTGTAAAAGTAGCGTTTACAGGAGAATCAAAAGTTTGAAGACAGCTTGTATAATTTTGTGAGACCTTGGCTCAAGACAAAAAAAAGGGCTGGGGATGTATCTCATTGGTCAGATACCCCTGGGTTTGATTCCCAGTGCATTGATAAAGCAAAACAAAGCAAAGAACAAAAACATAGAAAGAAAAACAAAGTTCGTTAGAAGTAGCAAAACAACAAATAGGTTTTATAAAACTAGAATTGACATTTTCCAAGGTAATTATTTTTTAATTACAACATTTTTAGCTGGGTATGGTGATGTACACTTATAATCCCAGCTACTTGGGAGTCTGAGGCAGGAGGACTGCAAGTTAAGAGACAGGCCTGGACAATTTGGCAAGACTGTCTCAAAATAAAATTTAAAAAAGGGCCATGGATGGAATTCTATTGTTGAACCCTTGCCTAGCATGTATAGTGCCTTGAGTTCATTCCCCAGTACAAAAAAGAAATTGTAATAAAATATACACAAAATAGAATTTATCATTTTAACCTTTTTTTGTGGTGCAGGAGATAGAACCCAGAGCCTTCACACTGAGCTACACTCTCAGCCTTCTACAAATTTTTTTTTTTAAACAGAGTTTGAGACAGGGTCTTGGAGCGTTTCCAGAGTAGGACTTGAACTTGCAGTACCTCTACCTCAGCCTTTCAACACATTAAACATTTTGAAGTACACAGTTAGTAGTTTTATGTGTTTTCCTGTTGTTCAATCTTTAGAACTTTTTATCTTGCAGAGTTGAAACTCTGTACCTATGAAACAAGTGCCTGTTTCCTACTCCTTCCAGCTCCTGGCTACTACTGTTCTACTTCATCTGAGTATTTGACATCTAGGTGCCTCATAAATACAGTCAAACACCAACTGCATTTTTGCAACTGGCTTATTTCATTTAGCATAATGTGCTGCAGGTTTACCCATGTTGTAGCTTGTCAGAACTTTCCTGTTTAGGCTGAATAATCTTCCACAACATGTATATACTACATGCTTCTGTTGATGGACATTTGAGCAGTGCAATTATTATTTCTAAAAGTTTGGTTATTTAAATATTTATATCTAGCTTTTTAAAATTTTTGGTACTGAGAATTACATCAGGGCCTTCACACAGAGCTACATCCCTAGCCCTTTTTAATTTTTTTTTTATTTTGAGACAGTATTGTGCTAATTTGCTAAGTTACTCAGGCTGAGTGCAGCTTTACAAACTTCCTGCCTCAGTCTCCCAGACTGCTAAGTTTACAGTGTGTGCCACCATGCCCTGCTTCTAGGTTTATCCTCTTTTAGCAGTTATAAAACAGAAATTCCATTTAGTTACAAGAAGACCCAGATGTGGTGATGCAGGCCTATAATCCCAGCCATTTAAAGGCTGAGGCAAGAGGATTGCTGTGAGTTCAAGACAAACCTGGGCTATGTAAGGAGTTGAAAACCAGCCTGAACTACACAGCAAGACCTTGTCTCAAAAAAAAAAAGACAAAAAAAGAAGAAGCTGGATGTGTATCATCTCAGCTACTTGAAAGAAATAGGAAGATGAGCCCAGGAGTGGGGGACTTGCCTGAGACCTGCATGTAAAGATCTGTCTAGTGGTATCCTTAGTAAGATTTGGATGGATGGTTTTGAAACTTATTAAAACTGACACTTTACCTTCACCATTTTAAATCCCAACCTAACCATTTGTCATGGTTTATGTCAGTGTCCCACAAGCCTCATGCAATTATGTGTTTGTGATTGGTTCATTGTCTAGTGCTCATATTGGTAGTGTGAATGCTATACCCGTCTAGAGGTGGAACCACGATATGACATAAGGGTGGGAAGAAGGTTTCTCTCTCTCTCTTGCCAGTTTCTGCCTTGCTGTTTGCAGCTGCCATGAACTGCGGTCCCACCATGCCACCCTGCTTTGGAGCCAACTGAGTATGGACTGAAACCTCCAGAACTGTAAGAAATAAACCTTTCCTTTCCTAACTTTGGATGTCAGGTATTTTGTCTCAGCAATGAGTAAAAAGTAACTAAAACACCGTTTTATGGACTCATGTTCTTGCCTGATGAATGATAGGTATACCCATATATGAATAAACATATATTAATATTTGTAACATAAAACCTTTTTATCTGTGTATTGTGTTAAGTATATACATGGAAGTGAAGGATGGGGTGTATCTGAGGTTCTCTCAGGCTCTGGCTGATGCCCTATGATGTGTTATATAGTGCCTCCCCATCTTTGTCCACTGGCCTGAAGATTCATGTGGAATTGGGCTGCTCTGGCCCTATAGTTGACATGTATACACGCTTGGTTTCTACATTCCATGTGCAAGAGGGTTTGCTTACACTCAGCTGGAGGATGCACTGGATGCTAAAGGTGCTTTACGTAATTTGGACAGAAAGTGGATTTGTGGCCATCAAACTGAACTACAGTTTGCATGGGGAATTGGAAGGCACCAAGTCAAATGAAAGTCAAGGAGGGGTGGTACTATGAGTTCTGTCAAGATGTCTCTGAAGCCTCCTGTGCTCACAGGGGCCTTCCAGAGTGACTGGATGTGGACCGCTGGGGCTCGTCCCTGGTCAGCAGATCGCCCCACTGATGAGTCACTGCTAACTGTGAGTTGGGATGGAGCCTGTTGGAGGAGGGGTCGCTGTGGGCGTGGCCTGGAAGGGCCCGCTTCCCTGGACCTGTCCCTGCTTCCCGCCACCAGCCCAGAGCTCCTTCTCCCCTGCCCGGCCACCCTGCCTTGGAGCCAACAGACTGCATTGAAACTTCTACAAACTGTGAGTCAAATAAACCTCTCCTCCCCAGAGTTGTGGGTGTTGGAGATTGTCTCAGAAAGTAACTCAGACACGAGTAATGTGTACAACCCTTCCCATGGTGGTGATGATGACAGGTACAGATGTTCTAGAAGCCAGCATCACAAAAGGAGGAGAACAAAAAATTAGTCTTTTGGCTGGGCATGGTGGTCCACTCTGTAATCGTTCTGTAATCGCAGCACTTGGGAGGCAGGAGGATCATCGTCAGTTCAAGGCCAGACATAGTAAGTTCAAGACAAACCTTAACTACATAGTAAGACCCTGTCCCAGCACCCCCTCAAAGAAAACCCCCAAACCTAAAACAAATTAAAAAATAACTGTATAAAGAGGCCAAAGGGTGGGTGGGAGATGCTACAGTATGAATACTGTACAAATATTTTGATTGATATGAAAAGATACAAGAATTATCAAAAACTACATCAAATAATTGAAGTCCCTTCAAGTTTGAAAGTAGCCATTTTGGGACAAATAAAAAGAAATCCAACTTAGGACTTGTGGAAACTAATCCCTAAATATGAACAGGTTTATATTGATTCATGGGTAACAGGTCCATACTGAAAGCTAGGATGTCTGAGAATACTCTCCTTCAGTCTGTTGGTCTGTCTCAAACTGAATTGGATAGGAAAAAGTATGGTCTAATGTAAGCTTTCTTTCTTTCTTTCTTTCTTTCTTTCTTTCTTTCTTTCTTTCTTTCTTTTCTTTCTTTCTTTTTGTTTTTGAGATATGGTTTCACTATTCAGTTCAGGCTGGCCTTGAACTCATTATGTAGGCCAGGATGGCTTTGATCTCCTAGTGATCTTCTCGCCTCAGCTTCCTGAGTGCTGGGATTACAGGCATATGCCACCATGCTCAGCCAAGTTTGGGTATTTCTTAAAAGTTAGTTCCATTTACACCATTATTGGCAAGTCTTGCCTTTGTTCTTGCCAGTGTTTTTTTTTTTTTTTTTGTACCAGGGATCGAACTCATGACCTCGTGCTTGCCAGGCAGGCACTTAAGCCACTGAGCTAAATCCCCAGCCCACTTGCCAGTGTTTTTTATGTAACTGGTTAGTTGAAATCTGAGTTTATTTATTTCTGTAGCATGTGCCTTTTACATCATCTTGAAACACTCAATTTCCCAGGTAGATTCCAACTATACTTGATATCCAGCAGAGATAGTCCATCTTCTTCCTTGTTTCCTGGTCAGTAAGTCATCAAATACTTACCAAGCCCTTACCAAGGGGAAAACATTATATGAGAGAACTAGGGAGAAGAATACATAATGTATTCTTTATTTGCTAAATGTCTATTGTGCACAATCTAGTGAATCTTTACAATATGGCCTTATTGTTTTGTTTTGCACCATTCATACCCTACTCTAATTAGAAACTCAATATACAATCAAAAATAAGTAATTTTATGGTTACCTGCTTTTAAAAGTATCAAATATTGTTTGCATCTCATTAATGAAAATAATGAAATCATGTTTTTATCTGTAATAAACTGATTTATTGTGCATTGATAGTAATATACTTGAGATATATTAAAATGTTAACTCTGCTTCAGTAACATATGCAATAGGAAATAATTCCCCAAATAAATACTTCACATTGCATTTGAAATTAAATAAAGAGACACTGGGTAACATAATTATTTTGTGGCTGAAAGCTGTTTGCCCAACTGATTTAGTGTGTTCTGTAATTGAGAAAATGTTCACCAGATTATATTTTTTAGTGATATACATTGTATACTTTATAGGAAATATTTTCTTCATTAGTGAATAAATAACTTCTATAGTGTCACAAAATGCTTTGGGTCCCTTTTTAGAATATGAAATTCATCATACATTGATTCCATCACATTTGATTTTTGTCACATATTTGGGCACATGTTAAAACTTAAGTTATACATCTAAAATCTGGAAATGGAGTTTAAGTCTGTATAACACTTTTGAAAATATTATAGAATACACATAACTAAAGCCTGTTATATATAAATTGGGAACTATTTGTGTCCTTGTTAAATTTTTTAACCTGCCTACCATCATGCAAGTGGCAAATACTAGGATAGAAATAAATTCTGATTTGATTCATTTTTGTTGCTGTTTTCAAAATCAAGTTGGAAAATGTTTTATAGCTTTATTTTCATGGGGACAATAAAATGAAAATAGAATCCAGAGTTTACTTGGAGCAGATTATGAATTTAATTACGAAATGTATTTTCTACTTTGACATAAATCTTAGCATTGAACTGGTGCCTTTTACTGGTAGAGGTTGTATATTTTTTGAATTAATACTTTTGCAGTTCATAGATGTTTTGTCCCCTACCTCTCTCCTACATTTCCTGTTGAATTGAGGTTTAAATGTTTTGGGGGGAGAATTAAGTTGCATATTTGGTTGAGGTTATCTTTTTAAAACATTGGTGAATGCATATATTGAGACTTTGTGCTAGTAGTTAGTTGAGTTTATTTTTTGCTGGGAAATATTTTGTTCACTTATAAGTACAATTAGCAATGCTCGATGGCTAAAAGTTTGACTGTGGTAAATAAGCAAGAGCCAATGCAGTTTCAGCAGCTGTGGAATTTAGGCGTCTGTTTCTGAGTGTCTTCTTTGGTTGTTACCTTGTGTGTTGAAGGCTGTCAATATGAGCAAGCACTCAGTGTGAGCCATATGCTTTCCAGGTGTACCCATTGAACTCTAAAGACATAACTGGGAAATGGGAATTATTCTGCTTTGCAGATGAGAAGGTCTTTCTTTATGGAAGACCCACATGAGATAGGCGTTTTGCCTCCACAACTTTGTTTCATTCCTCACAACTTGTAATGTATGGATATCCTTTCTTGGGGAGAATGAGATTAAATCTAACCCAAGATCACAAGCTCAGGGACTCATTCCAGCCCGGCTTCCTAAATTTCATTTCTTTTACAGACTTTTCTTTTGATTGTGTTTTGACCATACTCCTGTCATAATGTCCTGAGATAATAGGAAGACTGTGACTTGAGCAGTACTTGGGAGCCATCTAATGACATTCTATTAGAAGGATCATCCGGCTGTTAGGAGCCCCAAGAGTTAAGTACTCTCCTTTTTGTAGTTGATGGCTTGATAAATAGGTGAAGCAGGCAGCCTATTTGTCTGCAGCTATTGCCATCTGCAAGCTGTTTGCTAGTCATTAGAGAAGAGTCCTCTCTTGGGTCTTCTCTTCTGCCTCTTCTTTGTTGCTTATCTTTATGAACTCTGTGCATCTGTAAGGCCATTTCATCCTTGTTTTAAAGGTGGAGTTTTCCACTGCCCTCCCATAGAGGCTTGGTAAACTTTTTTTTTACATCAGTTATTTTAGACTGAACTCCATTTAAATTATGTTTGCATATGAACTTTACTGTGACCTGTGATCATGTTTCAGGAAGGAATAAGAGTTCTTTTCTTAATAAAGACAAAAGGCTTAGGAACTTTGTTGGCTTTCCAGAGCTACTTGTTTACATTGTACAGTGCAACCATCATGCTGCTTTCATCACAAGCTTGAGCATTGAAATTCTGTAGTTATAGCTGTAATATAGCCAGGAATTTCCTGTTTGTGACTGATTACGATGCCTTACAAAAAAAGACTGTAAATTATTATAAATGTAGTAAATGAGCTTTCCTTACTTCTTTCCCTCTCAGGCTTTTTTCCCTACTGTTTCTCTCACTACTAAACTCAGGCGTTCTTATTAAAAAGTCAATGTAATAACATTTTTTAATGATTTGCCTAGATGTAGTCAATATTTAGAATGTAGAAATTGGGAAAAGGACCACTTATTTTCATTAGTCCTTTTTTTTAATATACTTTTTTTTGGTAACAGGGGTGTAACTTGCAACCTCACACTTGCCAGGTAGGCACTTATGCCACTGAGCTAAATTCCCAGCCTCTCATTAGTTCTTTTTATATTGAATACTTAATTAGATGCAAGTTATTCCCCTCCTCCCTTTTAGTCAATATTATATTTGTAGTAAAAGAAAAAATGGTGAGATAATAGGGAAAGTCTAAACTGCATGTTTTGGAAACATTTTTTTCAGATGCATTTTGTTTAAAAGGGTAGATGTGTGATACTCTCAGAATCCAAATGTCCCAAAGTTACTATAAATCCATTTGTTTTCCCTTTTCATGTAGGCAATAAAGTCAAATGTTCTATGCAGTCAGACATAAAGTTGATTGACTTTTAATATACACTGTTTCAATACATACTGACTATATAAAAACCTTATATGTGACAAATTAAATTTAAGAAAAAGGAAAAATTAAAGGTGGAGCTTTTTTGAAAAAAAATTATACATTATTTGGGTTCTGCAAGAAAAGGGAAGATAAAGGGTCACACACAGTAACTAACGGTCAGCAAAATGGCTGCTGCCCAGCCAGCCAAAGCACGTAGATTTTATTGAGCTAAAGAACAAAGAAACTCAAATTGTGCATAGATTATGTAACTTGTTTGCTTCTTGTCCTTACAGGACCTTATATTTTTACTTTGGGGTGGTGGTGTTTCAAGGCCTGCACTTTTTCCCATAACATTGTCGACCAGATGTGTTTGGGACAAAATGGAGTTTGTGTGGCCTCTCTACAATGCATATAAATTACTTTCATTGAAAATTGACAGTGGTTTGTAAAGAAGTAAAAGGTCTTTGTGTTTAGCTTTTTTTGAGACAGTGTCTTTATACTTCAGGCTGGCCTTGAACTCACTATGTAGCCTAGGCTAGCCTCAAACTCAAACTGATCCTACTGTCTTAGCCTCTTGAGTGCTGGGATTGCAGGTGTGTGCCACCATGCCTGGCTTGTGCTGTATGTAGTTTTTCGCAGATTCCGTTTCTCTGAGAGTGAAATCATAAACTGGGCTAGGAGCTTCTGAGAGAGACAGAGAGAGAGAGAGAGAGAGAGGGAGAGAGAGAGAGAGAGAGAGAGAGATGAGCAAACAAAAGCAATTAGTCATTTAATAAAATAATGCATAATAAAATGTATTAATTCTTTGTCCTGAATTTATTCAAGTTTCACCCATTTTTAATAAAAATTAAGCTCATATCTGAGGAGCCAGCATGACAAGCTCCTCCAGGAGTACCAAAAGCTCCAAACAGCAACACTTAGGAGAACCCACAACACTGCTCTTCCTCTCCAGGTTGCCTTTTTATGCTGGCAACAGAACTCAGGTGGGCCATCTATGCTCAGCACCATACTGATTCAGTTCAGCTGGTATTTAAGTTGACCACCAGTTACCAATCCACTACAACTACTTATGGGTGAAATGACATAATATCTTGAATTTGCACTAATACTCCTAAACAAAAAAGAAAAAAGGAAAAATACATTAAGACAAGATTAAGAAAATGGTTCCCAGGTGTGGTGGTATACACCTGTTGTCCTAGCACCTGGGAGGCTGAGACAAGAGGATCTCTATGAGTTTGAGGCCAGCCTGGGTACATGGTGAGTTTAAAGCCAGCCTGCACCACACAGGGAGATCTTCTCTCAAAAAAAAAAATGACAGCCACTTCAGCTTGAATTTTCCTTTCTTTATTTTGTATTTTTTTTATTTAAAGAGAAAAAAAACAGAGAAAAGGTAGAAATATTACAGAATTTCAAGAAATGAAGATAAATAGTAAGAAATCACCAGTTGATAAATTACATATTGTTCTTTTAGAAATAGTTTTTCAAGTTACAAAATTAAAGCACACAAAGTGGACACTCCAGTGAGAGTGCAAACAGATCTGTTCAAAAATCCAACAAGAACCTAGAAATACAGTTATCGATCCCACACACCTAAGCATACATACAGCTATATCTTTTATAGTGCTTCCTATTTCCTCTTTTTTTACAATAGCAATTATACATTTTAAAAATTTTATTTAAAGAGAAGAAACAAAAGCAAAACAGAAAAAAGGGTGGCAACAATATAGAATTCTAAAAGACAGAAAGAAAAAGGAGAATGAGAAAAAGCCCCACTTAGAAATCAGTAATTTATAAATTACATACTGTCATCCTGGATGTAGTTGTTCAAGTTACAAAGTTAAAGGGTACATTGTAAACATTCAAACAGTCAGACTACAAACAGTTCTGCTCAAAGATCCAACAAAGATTCAGCAATATGGTCATCTATTTTACACACTCAAACATACATGCAGTTATATCCCTTAGAGCACTTTCTTTTCTTCTCTTTTTTACAATAGCAATTACACATTTTGGTTTTATTACACTGGTTCTTATTTACTTTTTACAATAGTGATACAATATGATATTTATAAATATGATTCTTATTTATTTCACTAATGAGGATAGTGTCAAGTTGTCTCCATTTAGCTATGAAGGCCTCAAGATCATCCTTTTTTGTAGCTGAGTAATATTCCATTGTATAAAAATATCACATCTTTTTATCCACTCTGCAGTTGATGGGCATCTTGGTTGTTTTCAGGATTTAGCTATCGCAAATTGTGCAGCTATGAACATGGGTGCACATATATCACTGTGATATGAAATTTTCAGTTCTCCTAGGAAAATACCCAGGAGGGGAATAGCTGGATTGAATGGGGCTTCCAATCCTAGTCTTCTGACAATTCTCCATACGGATTTCCATAATGGTTGCACCAGTCTACATTCCCACCAACAGTGGAACAGTGTTCCTTTTTCCCCGCAACTTGGCCAACATTTGTTATCAGCTGATTTCTTGATGGCAGCTATTCATTCTGGAGTAAGGTGGAATCTCAGTGTTGGTTTAATTTGCATTTCTCGAATGACCAATGATGGTGAACATTTCTTCATGTATTTATTGGCCATTTGTATGTCTTACTCTGAGAACTGTGTGTTCATCTCAGATGCCCATTTTTGGAGAGCGTCTTTGAATTTGGGGGGGCTTGATGTTTTTCAATTCTTTATATGTTCTGGACACAAATCTTTTGTCTGAGGGGTTTCTGGCTAAAATTCTTTCCCACTCTGTGGATTTTCTTTCCACTCTGTTGGTGACTTCCTTTGAAGTGCAGAAACTTTTCAATAATATGAGATCCCAGTTGTTGATTCTTGGAAGTGTTTCCCGTGCAGTTTGTGTTTTGTTCATGAATTCTCTGCCTACCCCTGTGTCTCCAAGACTTCTCCCTACCTTGTCTTCCAGTAGATTTAGTGTTTCTGTTTTAATATTGAGGTCTTTGATCCATTTAGACTTTAGTTTTGTGCATGGTGATAGGCTTGGATCTAGTTTCAGTCTTCCGCATGTAGAGAGCCAATTTTTCCAACACCATTTATTACAGAGACTATCTTTCTTCCAGTGGACATATTTAGCCCCTTTGTCAAATATCAGATGGCTGAGTGTCTTTGTAGTTGTTCTTGCATCTTCTAATCTGTTCCACTGATCTTCAGGTCTATTTCTTTGCCAGTACCAAGCTGATTTTATCACTGTAGCTTTATAGTACTGTTTCCAGTCAAGAATTGAGATGCCTCCTGCCTTGCTTTTGTTGCCTAGAATTGCCTTTGCTATTCTAGGTTTCTTCTGTTTACAAATGAATTTTAGGAGTGTTTTCTCTAGATCTGTGAGGTATGTCAAATGTATTTTGATTGGGATTGCGTTAAATCTGCATAACAGTTTTGGGAGTATGGCCATTTTCAAAATGTTGGTTCTTCCTAACCAAGAGCAAGGAATGTCCTTCCACTTTCTAATGTCCTTTTCAATCACCTTTATCAGTGTAGTATAATTTTGAGCATATCGGTCTTTTACATTTTTAGTTAGGTTGATTCCTAAGTATTTCATTTTTTTACATGTTATTGTAAAGGGAGATATTTCCCTAATTTCTCTCTCAGTGAGTTTTTTGTTTGTGTACAGGAATGCTATTGATTTTTGAGCATTGACTTTGTATCCAGCTGCACTGCTGAACTAGTTTATTACCTCTAGTAGTCTTTTAATGGAGTTTTTTGGGTCTTCTATATAGAGTATCATGTCATCTGCAAATAGTGATAATTTAACTTCTTCCTTTCCTATCTTTACTCCTTTTATTTCTCTCTCTTGTCTGATTGCCCTGGCTAGTGTTTCCAGAACTCTATTGAAAAGGAGTGGTGATAGTGTACATCCTTGTCTTGTTCCTGATTTTAAAGTGAAAGCTTCCAGTTTTTGTCCATTTAGTATATTGTTGGCTTTTGGTTTGTCATAGATGGTCTTTATAAGGTTGAGGTAGACACCATATATTCCGAGTTTCTGAATGGTTTTTATGATGAACATGTGTTGGAGTGTGTCAAAAGCTTTTTCTGCATCTATTGAGATGACCATGTGGTTTTTGTTTTTGGCCCTGTTGATATGGTGTATTACATTTATTGATTTGTGTATGTCAAACCATCCCTGCATTCCTGGAATGAAT
>PVLA01005537.1:111004-132396 GCA_004027455.1 Hydrochoerus hydrochaeris
TCATTAGTGAGATTGGCCTATAGTTCTCTTTTTTGGTTGCATCTTTCTCTGGTTTTGGTATCAGAGTAATACTTGCCTCCAGGAATGATTTAGGGAGGATTGCTTTTTTCTCAATTTCATTGAAGAGTTTAAGGAGTACTGGCATCAAATCTTCTCTAAATTTCTTGTAGAATTCAGCTGTGAATCCATCAGGACCTGGGCTTTTCTTTGTTGGTAAGTTTTTAATTACATTTTCACTTTCAATAGGTGATACTGGGTTGTTCAAAATTGCTATATCTTCTTGGTTGAGCTTTGGTAGTTCATATGTTTCTAGAAATCTGTCCATTTCCTCTGTGTTTTCCACTCTATGTGAGTAGAGATTTTCAAAGTAGGTATTCATGATCTTTTCAATTTCCATGGGATCTGTAGTAATTTCTCCCTTTTCAGTTCTTATTGCCTGAATTTTGGTTTTTTTCTTTCTTTCTCTTGATAAGGTTACCTAGGGGTTTGTCAATTTTGTTTATTTGCTCAAAAAACCAGCTTTTTGATTCATTAATTCTTTGTATATTTTTTTAGTTTCAATTGCATTGATTTCTGCTCTAATCTTTATAATTTCATCTCTTCTTTCAGCTTTGGGTTTAGCTAGCTCTTCTTTTTCTAGAAGCTTGAGATGGAGCGTTAGGTTTTTTATTTGTGTTCATTCTGGTTTCTTGATATGACAATTTATTGCTATATATTTCCCTCTTTTTTAGATTTTACTTAATGAGAAACAAAAGCATGTAAAGGATAGAGATAATACAGAATTCTAAGAAAAGATAAAGAATAAGAAATCACTAATTAATACATTACATATTATCCTCTTAGAAATAGTTGTTCAAGTTACAAAATTAAAGCATACAAAGTAGATAGTCAAACAGTGAGAGTGTAAACAGCTACACATGCATGAATCTCTATGTGTATTTCTATCCTTTCTGTATTACAGGGAAAAACAAAACTTAGCAAGACAAAACAATATAAATTCCTATAAAAACATGAAACCAAAAAGTCATATAAAACCATAGTACAAGGTGATCTACAATGATTACTGTGTTGTTTCTTATTATGTTCAATAGAATGTCTATATCCTCAGGCATAATTGAATATAGCAGTATAATTGAGTATAGCAGTAAATAACAATGTTAGTAAAATAAAACTTTGTAGACAGTATAAATCCTCAAAGGCAGGTAATAATCAAACCAGAGTGTATATTCTAGTTGATCTTGTCATCTTAAGTGCAGTTGCCTATATTCTCAGATTTGATGCTATCAATCATAACAGCTTTGAATAAAATCTATCAATACAAAACAGTGATCCAACAAACTAGATTCGATTATAATCAGTCACGGTAAAACAGTGTAGGTTTTACAGATCTTTAGATTAAGTTAGTAGGTAATTAAGGATCATTACCTTGCTATATCCTGTTATTTTCAGGATTACTGTCTGTGCCCTCAAATCTAGTACAGGGAGAATGACTTGAACAGAATGTAATATAGCTAAGCAGAGTAGTGTGAGTAATGTGGGTTTTAAATCCTGGTGCACTATTAACAATATAGCATATCAAGGCCATCTATGTTAGAGTTTCCTAGTTATACTTCTCTGCCTCATTTCTGCTATGCTACTTTTTTGCCTTTGTTTAGTTTTCTCCTTCATTCTACTTCCTGCCCCACTCATTGAGGCCTTTCTGCCACTGTTCCTAAAATCCTGGTATTTTTTTTCTCTCTCTCTAGAATGTCCCTCAGCATTTTCTGCAGCGTTGGATTGGTGGTCACAGACTCGCCCAGTTCCTGTTTGTCATAGAAGCATCTTGTTTCTCCATTAATTTCTAGTGACAGTTTTGCAGGGTACATCAATCGGCTGGAGGACGCCTTCCTTCAGGACTTGGAAGACTTTGCTCCAAGCTCTTCTTGATCTGATGGTCTGTGTCGAGAAGTCAGCTGTGATTCTGATGGGCTTACCTTTATAGGTAATCTGTTTGTTTTCTCTGACAGCTTTTAATATTCTGTTTTTATATTGAATTTCTGGTATCTTTATTATATGCCTTAGTGTAGCTCTGTTTTGGTTGTAGGTGGCTGGAGTTTTGCATGCCTCACACAACCGAATGTCATTTTCTTTTCCCATGCTTAGGAAATTTTCCTTAATTATTTCTGTGAATAGACTTTGTAATTTGCCTGTATGTATTCCTGCTTCTTTGTTCATGTTTCTTATTCTTAAATTGTATATTCTCTTGTAATCTTCTAGCCTTTGTATTGTTATTGCCTGTTTCCTTGTTATTTTTAAGAGATCTTTCCTTTCACAATCACACATTGCAAACTTGTCTTTAAGTTTTGATAGTCTCTCCTTAGTTTCTTTTAAGGAGTTTTGCCAGTTTTCAATGGAGTTTTTAATTTCCTGGTAGTCTCTTTGAATCTGCTTCATGTATTCTATATTTTCTTTATATTCTTTATTGAATGTTTCTCTCCTTTATTTGTGTTCCTCCCTTCTTCTGTCTGTATCATCCTGAGAGATGCTTCCTGAGAGCATTTATTTTATTACTCTACTCATATCCTGCTTTACCTGATTTAATATTTTAGTTTTGAGCTCATCTACAAGGTCCCAAAGATATCTCTTAATGTCCATTGAAGCCATGTCTGATGTTGTGTGTTTGCTGCCCTCAGTCTCCCGTGTTTTTCCTTCTCCTGGATCAAGCCTCTCAGGGTTCTGAGCTGGGGGCCTTCTCCTGTCTCTCTCTCCTGTCATGGACTGCCTCTCTCTCCTGTCATGGCCTGGCTTCTTCCACACACGTTACAGTGCAGGTTCCAGCCCCCTTCCTTGTTGGCCATGTTTCCTCTGAAGCACACTGGCAAGGGAACTCCGCCCTCTCCTGTCTGCTCTTGTCACTG
This sequence comes from Hydrochoerus hydrochaeris, assembly GCA_004027455.1. Taxonomy (NCBI): domain Eukaryota; kingdom Metazoa; phylum Chordata; class Mammalia; order Rodentia; family Hydrochaeridae; genus Hydrochoerus; species Hydrochoerus hydrochaeris. The sequence goes on from PVLA01005537.1 coordinate 113,902, forward strand.
AGGTGTAAGCAGGCTCGTATCCCTGCTCCTCCCCACTGGGCCAGCCAAACTTCAGGTGCCTTCACCTGGTTAGTGCATGTTAGGTGCAGGGAATCGATTTGAGACGTCTCATTGGGTCCTGGCCAGGGGCATGGCCCAGTCCAAACAAATTGCATGAATCTGCTCTGGGGAGGGAGCACCCAACCAAAGTCACTGTCGCTCCCAGTTCAGGGTCCTCTTGCCAGATTCCAACATGTCACCCACCTGGTCACGCCCTTTCCATGGGGGGGGGTCTCTCTCCCCACACTGACCGTAGATCAGTGAAGATCTCTCCACTGGCTCCGTGCTCCACTCTCTGCTCTCTATTGGGATCACCAACCCTCAATTTCAGTGCTGCCACGCTTCCTGTGAGTGGTGGCAGGAAAGACTTTGGGCAGCTCTGCCTGCCGGCATGGATCCAAACTGTTGCAAACTTGGAGGCTCATCATGAAAATGCTGTTTCCTGTAGTTTTTAGTTGTTTCAGTTGTAGTCCCGAAGTATTTGACATGCTTTTTTATGTTTTAATTTCTTCCTTTGTCAAGAGGATCCATCTCCCTCTCTCTGGGTCTCTCCAGGGTGTTTTATTCTGGCATATGAATTGTTTCTCCTGGGAGGCTTTGTATTCTGTTGCTCACTGATTGGCCATCTTGTCTTCTCTCCTATTTCACTCTTAAGACTGCTTTCATTGCATCCCATAGATTACCGTGTGTTGTTTCTATATTTTCATTGAATTGTAGGTATTATTTTATTTCTTCTTTAATTTTGTCTGTAGCCCACTAGTTGTTCAAAAGGCTGTTATTTAATTTCCATGTATTTATGCAGGTTTTACAATTTCTTTTGCCATTTATTTCCAATTTCAGTGCACTATGGTCAGATATTTGCATGGTATGATTTCAATACCTTTGCTTTTACTTAAGAATGTTTTATAGGATAATATATGGTCTATTTCGGAGAATGTTTGCACAGCTGAGAGGAATGTGTATTCTGATGTGGTTGGGTGGAATACTCTGTAAACGTCTACTAAGTCCAGTTGCTCACAGGTATGATTCAGTTCTGTTATTTTTTTGCTGACTTTTTGTCTAGTTGATCTATTTCTTTGTGACAATGGGCTGTTAAGATCTCCTGTTATATTTGTGTTCTTGTGTATTTGGTTTTTCATGTTATCAGTAATATTTTTTGCAGCTTCATTGGTTCACTGCAATATGTAAACCCTCACTGGGACTCCTGTATCTAAGTGGTTTTGAATTTTAACATTAAACAGAAATGTTAAACAAAATATCAATGTTGCCAGGCATAGTAGTACATACCTATAGTCCCAGCACTTGGGAAGCTGAGGCAGGAGGGTCATCACAAGTTCAAGGGCAGCCCTGGACTACCTAGTGAGACCCTGTCTCAAAAAAACAACAAAAAAGAATCAATATTAAAAATGCTTTTCTCACAATATATGTATTTAATATATGTAAAATATAGTTAAGATAATTATTCCACTGATTTCTCTGAGCTAATTGAAGGGAAAGGTTTGTGCTGGTACTGTTTGGATAAGTGAATGCAGATGTCTTCTGCTCTGGGTGATTGATTTGGAGATGACAATGTGCAATGTACGTACTATTGTTGTCCCCTGATTGTTGTGTTTTGAAGTTTTGTGGGTGTTTTTCTCTGAAATAAAATAAATTTGGAAAAAAAGGATGCTTTTCTCTTTGAAAACAGTGGAACATGTGGCAGTTATTTAAAGGTGGTGTGGTTGGTGCTGTGCTCTGTGTGAATGAGACTACATGAGAAAGTTCTGCATGTCTCCCTGGCAGCGTCCACTTCCCTTCTGCACTAGGAGCGGCAGAGCACACATTCATTCTGAAGAGGATGTTTATTCCCAATGTCTGTACTGTCCACACAACTTCACCCCTTAACCGAAAGGGAGCCTGGGACAGGAACCCAGGCAAAGAAGCTGGCTTTTTTTCTAAGGTTCAGAACCACTTGGGTGAATATATGTTTGAAAACAATTTCCATATTAATACATGTGCTAATTCAGTAACTACAAAAATAATACCACTGGATTTTTAAGAAGAGTTCATCAGCTTTGTAATCATGTCCATTTTAGAACCAGAATGCTCTACTGGCTTTTAATAGAAAAAGTCTTCATACACAATAAGGTTTTAGTCTAAGGCCTTGTGTAACAGAAAAGTTGGGAACATTTTTGAGTTTAAAATTCACTCTCAATTTTGACCCAAACCAGCTGTTTCATTTAAACAAAAAAATTTTTAAGTTTTTTTAAAATTTTATTTAGCTTTTTTTTTAAAACTAGGGATTGAAGCCAGAGCTTTCATGTTGAACTACATCCTCATCCCATTTGTTTTGTGTGTTGGTTCTCCTGGAGGAGCTTTTCATGCTGGCTCCCCTGATATGAACTTGGCTGTTGTCATCAGAGGAGCTCAGGACCTAGTGGCTGAGAATGACTGTGGTTCACTTTTGGGGAGCCCTGGTCCTTATTTTGAGCATCGTTTCTTGGCTCTGGAGAAGATGTGTGCTGTTTAGTCTCTAAGAGAAGCTTGTCACACTGGCTTCCTGATATGAACTCAGCTGTTCTCATTGTTGGAGGAGCTTGGGACCTCATTGCTGCTAAGGATGGCTGTGGTACTTTTCAGGGGAGCCCTGGTCCTTATTTTGAGTGTCGCTTCTTGGCTCCAGAGCAGAACCCTCAACCTGCTGGTACGGATCCTTCACCCGCTGGCATAGACTTTCTAGCTTTCACCACTGACCTTTGGCCCTTCCCAGTGCAAATCTGTGAAGCAGGCTTGTTAGAGTCATTGTTGTGGGCTCTGGGCCTCCAGTTGGACTCATGGGAGTTATTTTCATGGGTGATTGAGTGATTTGTACTCAATCTAGAGCAGCGCAGAATATTAAAGACAGGAGGCAAGTAGATAAGAAATGAGTTTAATAATGTGGGGAGGTCATGGAGGGAGTCACCACAAGGAAGGCTGTGGCGGCTCTCTCTGCAGACAGAGGGAAGGTTTTGCCTGATATAGCCTCTAATGGGGGTAGGGCTCTGGAGACTGATGTGAGCTGATTTATTTTGTGAGAGTGCAGGGAATTGGGTAAACCTTTACATTCCTGAGCTTTGGCAGACTTTTGGGAGGGAGAAGCCATAGGGACTTCTGGGAAGAAGGAGGTGTGCATTATCAGGGCACAGCTTTGAACCATTGCCATGATGATTGTGCTGTCTCTCAGGCAGGTGGACCTAAAAAGCAATGGGCTATAGGTTTTTAGCTGAATAGGCCCACATTTGGATTCTCTACGTCATTGATGTTTAGACAGATTTCCTGCACTTTCTGGTACTTGACTCCTTCGGTGACCATTATAAATAATACTACAAATTATATGTCCTTTATGTAATTGTTCTCCTTGCAACCCCTGACTACAACAGTAGTAGTGAATATGTCTGTAAATGGTACATAAACATGCCATTATTATACTTTCAAAATGATCACTATCCTTTAGCATTATTATTTTTTATTATTATTTTATTTTAGGAGAGGAGGAAAAGAAAATTTAAAAAAAGACAAAATAGAAAAAACAAGAAAAGTAGAATACAGAGTTCAAAAAAATTAACATCATAAAATCACTAGTTGATACATTACATATTGTCAACTTAATAAAAATTGTTAAAGGTACAAAATCAAAGAACAAAAAGTGGCTAGACACTCAAACATTGACAGTACAAACTCTTTTGTTCAATGATCTAACAGAAATTTAGTGATATGGTCACCTATTTTACACACTATACATACCGTTATATCCTTTAGAGCACTTTCCTTCCCTTTCCCTTTAGCATTATTGAATACTCATCATATATTCCAAGTTTCTCTGAGTGGTAGACTTTGTTTTTAAAATTTTTATTGTGGGAAATTTTAGATATACACAAAAATATAAAGATAATAGAACAAATCCATGTACCTCTCAGCCACCTTCAACAATGATCAACTCAAACTCATTGTTCCACCTATAGTCCCATGTACTCTTCTCCCAAACCCCTTACAATTTTTTTTGTACTAGGAATCAAACTCAGGATCCTGTGCTTGCCAAGCAGCACTGTGCCACTGAACTATATCCCTGGGTTTTTTTTTTAAAGACAGAGTCTTGCTATGTAGTCCACACTGGCTTTGAAGTCACTATCTAGCCCAAGGTGGCCTCAAACTAATGGTGATCTTCCTGCCTCAGTTTCTCCAGTGCTGAGATTATAGGCATGTGCCACCACACACAGCCTGGATTATATGTATTTTAAATCTTTATGTATGTCCATCTCCTTTTCCCTGCTTATAATTTATTTGTTGAGGAAACCCAGTTGTCTCACTGAGAATTCCACTGTATAGCTTCTGCTATTTCTTTTCATCTATGGTGGGATCCAGCGCATTCCTCTGTCTTCTCTAGTTCCTGTGCTTTGATAATTCACATGGTCTTATACAGTGGCCAATAGCTGCATGTGCTGTAGGAGCGCATCCATTGTGAGCAGTCCAGATGGATTTGCGCTGTAAGTGGAAAACATATCAGATCTCAAAGACTCAGGAATAAAGGGTGGATAAACAAACTCATTAATAACTTTTATACATAGTTCAGCTTGATGTACTATTTCAGATATATTAAGTGAAGAAAATACTTGGTAAAATTAATTTTTCATACTCTTTTGTGTTGCTGTTAATGTGGCTACTAGCAGTGACATGTGTCACTTGTGCTGTATTTCTACTGGATGGTGCTAATTGACAGAAACCTGATGACATTCAAGTTTGCTTTTTCTGGGGCTTCATAGGTGGTGTTCGCTGTGTCTGGCCAGAAGTCCAGAATGTCTGGCTTGTTTTGTGATGTTAGCACTCATTGGTGATCAGTGATTGGATGTATTTATTCATTAAGGATCATAAAGTAATGCTATCTTAATTTTGCCTTCTGTATCTATTAGCTCGAACATTTCTGTAAAGAGAAATGCTGCTCGCTGGATGTGGTGGTGGACACTTGTAATCCTAGCTCCTCAAGAAGGAGGAATGTCACAAGCATTTCTTCCTGTGTCAAGAGGATCCATCTCCCTCTGTCTGGGTCTCTCCAGGGTGTTTTATTCTGACATATGAATTGTTTCTCCCTGGAGGCTTTGTATTCTGTTGCTCACTGATCGTCAATCTTGTCTTTATTATTAGCTTTCAGTTTTTGTCCACTTAGTATAATGTTGGCTGTTGGTTTGTCAAAAATGGCCTTTATAAGACTGAGGTGGACACCGTGTATTCTGAATTTCTGAAGGGTTTTTATCATGAACATGTGTTGGATGTTATTGAAAGCTTTTTCTGCATCTATTGAGCATGTGGTTTTTCTTTTTGGCTCTGTTCATGTGGTGTATTACATTTATTGATTTGTGTATTCCTGGAATGAATCCCTCTTGGTCATGATGTGTATTCCTGGAATGAATCCCTCTTGGTCGTGATGTATATATAATCTTCTTGATGATTTGCTGCATTCTATTTGCCAGTATTTTATTGAGAATCTTTGCATCAATGTTCATTAGTGAGACTGGTCTATAGTTCTCCTTTTTGGTTGGGTCTTTCTCTGGTTTTGGTATCAGAGTAATACTTGCCTGCAGGAATGATTTAGGGAGGATTGCTTTCTTTTCAATTTTATTGAAGAGTTTAAGGAGTACTGGCATCAAATCTTCTCTAAATTTCTTGTAGAGTTCAACCGTGAATCCATCAGGACTTGGGCTTTTCTTTGTTGGTAAGTTTTTAATTACATGTTCAATTTCAATAGCTGATATTGTGTTATTCAGAATTGTAATATCTTCTTTGTTGAGCTTTGGTAGTTCATATGTTTCTAGAAATCTGTCCATTTCCTTTGTGTTTTCCACTCTATGTGAGTAGAGATTTCCAAAGTAGGTATTTATGATCTTTTGAATTTCCATAAGATCTATAGTAATTTCTCCCTTTTCAGTTCTTATTTTGGGAATTTGGGTTTTTCCTTTCTTTGTCTTGATAAGATTAGCTAGGGGTTTGTCAATTTTGTTTATTCTCTCAAAAAACCAGCTTTTCAATTCATTAATTTTTTGTATTGTTTTTTTATTTTCAATTGCATTGATTTCTGCTCTAATATTTACAATTTACTCTCTTCTATGAGCTTTGGGTTCAGCTTGATCTTCTTTTTCTAGAAGCTTGAGATGGAGCATTAGGTTGTTTATTTGTGCTCATTCTGTTTTCTTGATATGACAATATATTGCTATATATTTCCCTCTTAAGACCACTTTCATTGCATCCCACAGATTACAGTATATTGTTTGAACATTTTCATTGAATTGTAGGTATTGTTTTATTTCTTCTTTAGTTTCATCTGTAGCCCACTTGTTGTTCAAAAGGTTGTTATTTAAGTTCCATGTATTTATGCAGGTTTTGCAATTTCTTTTGCCATTTATTTCCAATTTCAGTGGGCTATGGTCAGATATTACAGATGGGATAATTTCAATCCCTTTGCATTATTTAAGAATGTTTCATTGGGTAATATATGGTCTATTTTGGAAAATGTCCCGTGTGCAGCTGAGAAGAATATGTATTCTGATGTGGTTTACAGAATATGTATTCTGTAAACATCTACCAAGTCCAATTGCTCACAAGTATGATTCCATTCTATTATTTCTTTGGTGACTTTTTGTCTAGTTGATCTATCTCTTTGTGAAAATGTGCCGTTAAGGTCCCCTGTTATATTTGTTTTCTTGTGTATTTGGTTTTTCATGTCCATTAGTTTCTGTCTTACATAGTTTGGCACTCCTGTATTTGTTGCATATATATTTATAATTGTTAGTTCTTCTTCTTGAATTTTCCACTAATGAATATATAGTGACCTTCTTTATCTCTTTTCATCATTTTAGGTTTGAAGTTCACATTGTCTGCAAGTAGAATAGTTACCCCTGCTTTTTTCTGGGTTCCTGTTGCATGGAATACTGTTTTCCATCCTTTGACTTTTAATCTATGAGTTTACTTTTGGGTTAGATGTGTTTCTTGTATATAGCATATTGTGGGACCCTGTTTCTTGATCCATTCTGTCAATCTATTTCTTTTGATAGGTAAATTGAGGCCATTTGCATTGATGGATATCACTAATATGTACTGGCTCAACTTTGCCATGTTATGTTCCAGTTTTTTGCCTTTTGCTTTTCCCCATTATTTAATTGTCCTACCTGGTGGTTTCTTTCTGTTGTTGTTCTGGGGATTGTGGTCATTTTTTATCTCTATCTAGTATGTCTTTCTTGTTTTATTTTACAGAGAATAGAACAAAAGAGGACAGAACAAAGCAGATCAGAACAGAGCACTGTAAGCAACAGAGCACTTCACAACAAGACAATTGGGTATTAATAGTAGCTACCATAATGTCTCTTTCTTTGAAACAGTTGAGCATAGCTTCACACACAATAATATCAAACATAACAAAATAGAATAAAATAATTGAAGAGAATGAAAGTATTATAAGATATTCTGAACCAAATAACAGAAAATGAACAATGACTACTATAATATCTCATTTTCTATAAAAAAATTTGTTTATACTATCATACATATTAAAATCCTGTGGGGGTAAGAGGCCCAGAGACCTGGCTGGCACCCTGACAGAGGACAGAATGTGAACAGACTCAGAGTCTGAAAGTTCTTGACAGATCTAGTGACTCCCTCTGCCTGGCTGCCCCACCTCAGTTGCCTCCCCTCAAAGGTTGCTCCTCATTTAACATTATCACTCCTACCCCTCCTGTGACTATGTAAGAATGCTCACTTCTGCAATAAAATGGACTTGCCATCTCTGTTTTGTCCCTGGAGTGGTTCTCTCTGTCACCACTTGCCATGGGCCCAGACCTCCTTGGGGCTTCCACAAGGCCCCAAAATCCAATAAGACACAACATGATAGAACCAATGGTAATAGAAGAACAAAGCATGGTAGGACTTCAAAGAAAGATGATATTAAATCAGCAATGGCTGCCATATTGTCTTGTTTTCTTCAATGTAGCTGTTCATACCATCACAAATAATAAGATCAAAGAAAACAGAATAAAACCATTCCAACCCATGAATGAAAACATTATAAAGCTTCAAAGCAGTATAAAGGTGAACCATGATTACCATAAAATCTTATGTATGTACTCTGACCGTTTCTTACACTAGAGAGACTATACAGTATTTATACATGTGAGTTTGATTTATTTTGCTCATCAGTATGGACTCAATTTGCATTCATTTATTTATAAATATCTCAATGTGATCATTCTTTTTTTTAAAAAATGTGATCATTCTTTATAGCTGAGTAGTACTCCATTGTATTAAAATGTACCAAAATTTTTTTATCCATTCCTCAGTTGATGGGCACTTAGGTTGTTTCCAAGATCTGGCTATTACAATTTGTGCCACTATAAACAAGGGTGCTCATGTATCACTGTGGTAAGGTGTTTTCAGTTCTTCTGGGAATATGCCTAGGAGTGGAATAGCTGGGTCAAAAGGGACTTCCAATCTTAGCTTTTTGAGGAATCTCCAGACTGACCTCTACAGTGGTTCTAACAGTCTACACTCCCACCAACAGTGGAGAAGAGTTCTTTTTTCCCCACAACCTTTCCAGCATTTGTTGTTGGTATTTTTGTTGATCCTGGCCATTCTTTCTGGAGTGAGATGGAATCTCAGTGTGGTTTTAATTGCATTTCTCTAATGACTAATAATGATGATCATTTTTTTATGTATTTATTTGCCATTCGTATTTCTTCATCTGAGAACTATGTGTTCATCTCTGATGCCCATTTTTGGATTGGGTCTTTGAATTTTGGGGGTATGATTTTTTAAAAATCTTTATAAGTTCTAGACAGATGTCCTTTGAGGGACAGTTCACTAAGATTTTTTTCCCAGTTTGTGGGTTCTTTTCACTATGCTGGAGTTTTTTTTGACATTCACAAACTCTTTAATAAGATGTGATCCCAGTTATTGATTCTGGAAAGTATTTTCCCATGCAGTTTGGTTATTGTTTATGAATTCTCTATCTATCCCTATGTCTTCAAGATTTTTACCTACTTTGTTTTCCAACAGACTTAGTGTTTCTATATTAATATTTAGATCTTTGATTCATTTAGATTTTAGTTAAATACATTGTGATAGGCATGGGTCTAGTTTGAGTTTTTGGCATATGGATAGCCAGTTTTTCCAGCGCCATTTATTAAAGAGACTATTGTTCTTCCAGTGAACATGTTTGGCCCCTTTATCAAAGATAAGGTGGTTGAATGTGTTTGTAGTTGTGGTTGTATCTTCTAATCTATTCCCTTGATCTTCACATCTGTTTTCATTCTAGTACCATGTTGATTTTATTACAGTAGCTTTGTAGTATAACTTCAAGTCAGGGATTGTGATGCCTCCTACCTTACCTTTGCTGCTTAGAATTGCCTTTGCTATTCTAGGTCTCTTCTGGTTCCAGATGAATTTTAGGAGTGATTTCTCTAGATCTATGAGGTATGTTAGTGGTATTTTCATTGGGATTGCATTGAATTTGTATAACAATTTTGGGACAATGGCCATTTTCACAATATTTATTCTTCCTATCCATGCACAAGGGATGTCTTTCCATTTTCTGAGGTCCTCTTCGATTTCTTTTTTCAGGGTATTATAATTTTCCCTGTATAACTCTTTTACTTCTTTCATTAGATTAATTCCTAAGTATTTCATTTTTTTACATGCTAGTGTAAAGGGTGTGGCTTCTCTTATTTCTCTCTCAGTGATTTTGTTGTTAGTATATAGGAATGCTATTGTTTCTTGAGTATTGATTTTGTATCCAGTTGCATTCCTGAATTTATTTATTATATATAGGAGTGTTTCAATGGATTTTTTTGGGTCTTCTATGTAGAATATCATGTTTTCTGCAAATAATGATAATTTAACTTCCTCTTTCCCCATCTTTACTCCTTTTATTTCTCTCTCATCTAATTGCTCTGGCTAGTATTTCCAGTACTGTGTTGAATAGGAGCGGTGATAAGGGACATCCTTGTCTTGTGCCTGATTTTAAGGTAAAGGCTTTCAGTGTTTGGGTATTTAATATGATGCTGGCCGTTGGTTTGTCATAGAGGGCCTTTATCATATTGAGGTATAGACCATCTATTCCAATTCTCTGTAAAGTTCTTATCATGAATGAGTGTTGGATCTTATCCAGAGCTTTTTCTGCATCTATAGAAATGATCATGTGATTCTTACTTTTGGCTCTATTGATATGGTGGATTACATTTATTGATTTATGTATGTTGAACCATCTCTGCATGCCTGGAATGAATCCCACTTGGTCATTTGCTACACTTGATGATTTGCTGCATCCTGTTTGCCAAAATTTTATTGAGATTTTTTGCATCTATGTTAATTAGGGAGATTGGCCTGTAGTTCTCTTTTTTAGTTGGTTTTTCTCAGGTTTTGGTACTACAATGATATTTGCTTCCAGGAATGACTTAGGGAGAATTGCTTCCCTTTGAATTTCATTGAAGAGTTTGAGGAGTGTCAGCATTAAGTCTTCTTTGTATTTCTTGTAGAATTCTGCAGTGAATCCGTCAGGGCCTGGGCTCTTCTTTGTTGGTAGGGACTTGATTACATTTTCAATTTCATTAATAGAAAATGGGTTATTCAGCAGTCTTACATCTTCTTGATCCAGCTTTGGTGGTTCATATATTTCTAGGAATCTGTCCATTTCTTCTGCGTTATTGAACCTATGAGAGTAGAGTTTTTCAAAATAGGTGTTGATGATCTTCTGTATTTCTACAGAGTCTATAGTGATTTCACCTTTTTTATTCCTTATGGCATGAATTTCAGTCTTTTATTTCCTTTTTTAATAAGGTTGGCTAGGGGCTTATAAATTTTATTTATTGTTTCAAAGAACCAACTCTTTGATTCATTGATTCTTTGTATTGTTTTCTTAGTCTCTATTGCATTAATTTCTGCTTTGATCTTTATAATTTCCTCCCTTCTTTTGGCTTTGGGCTTGGCTTGCTCTTATTTTTCTAGATGTTTGAGGTATAGTATCAGGTTGTTTATTTGTGTTCGTTCTGTTTTCCTAATGTGGGAACTCAGTGCAATAAATTTTCCTCTGAGGACATCTTTTCATTACATCCCACAGGTTCCTGTAAGTTGTATTTGTATTTTTGTTTGCTTGTAGATATTGTTTAATTCCTTCTTTAAATTACTCTCTGACCCACTGACTGCTCAAGATTGTATTAGTCAATTTCCACTGTGTTTGTGGGCTTTTTGAAGTTTCTTTTATCATTAATTTCTAGTTTCATGGTACTATGATCTGATAACATGCATGGGATAATTTCAATTTTTTGTGTTTACTTAAATATGTTCTGTGGGCTAGTGTATGGTCTATTTTAGAGAATGTCCCATGAACTGCTGAGAAGAATGTATATTCTGATGTTGTTGGATGTAACACTCTGTGTATGTTTATCAAGTCCATTTGTTTACAGTTGTGATTCAGTTCTGTTATTTCTTTTCTGATTTTCTGTCTAGTTGGTCTATCCCTTTGTGTCAATGGTGTGTTAAGGTCTCCTGTTATAATTGTGTTATTGCTTATCTGATTTTTCATTTCTGTTAATAGTTGCTTTGTGTAGCTGGGTGCTCTGGAATTTGGTGCATATATATTTAAGATTGTTATCTCTTCCTCTTGAAGTTTTCTCCTAACTAGTATGTAGTGACCTTTATCTTTTTGGATTATTCTTGGTTTGAAGTTCCCATTGTCTGCAAACAGAATAGCTACCCTCACTTTTTTGAGTTCCTGTTGCATGGAGTATTGTTTTCCATCCTTTGACTTTCAGTCTATGAGTTTCCTTTTGGGTTAGATGAGTTTCTTGTAGACAGCATATGGTTGGATGTTGTTTCTTAATCCATTCTGCCAGTCAGTTTCATTTAACTGGTGAATTGAGACCATTTATATTAATGGTTATAACTGTTATGTATTGGTTTATTGTTGACATGTTATCTTTCTGCTGTTGAATCCTTCCCTTTCCATTCTATTTAATTGTCTGTCTTGCTTAGTGGTTTTTTCCTATGTGTATCTAGAATGTCTTTCAGTATTCTTTGTAGGGTTGGTTTGGTGATAATGATGTTCTTCAGCTATTCTTTGTCATGGAAGTATCTTACTTCTCCATACATTTTGAGGGACAGTTTTGCAGTCTGGGTTGGAAGTTGTTTTCTTTAGGATCTGAAATACTTCACTCCATGCTCTTCTCAACTTCATTGTTTGTGTTGAGAAGTCTGCTGTGATTCTGATAGGTTTTCCTTTATAGGTGATCAGTCTTTTATCTTTAACAGCATTTAATATTGTGTTCTTATGTTGGATTTCTGGGATGGTGATTATTATATGTCTGGGTGTAGTTTTATTTTGGTTATGGCTGTTTGGAGTTCTATATGCTTCACTAATCTGTATGTCAGTTTCCATTCTCATGTTTAGGAAGTTTTTAGCTATTACTTCTGTAAATAGCCTCTTGATATCATTTGTGTTGTCCCCTTCTTTTTCATTTATCCCTATTAATCTTATGTTGTTTTTATTTGCATCATCTTGCAGGTTTTGAATTGTTATTTCCTGATTTCTTGTTATTTTTAGAAGATCTTTCCTTTCCTGTTCACTAGCTGCAATCTTATCTTCGAGGTCTGAGATTCTATCTTCAGTTTCGTTGAGGCGGTTTTGGCAACTTTCAGTAGAATTTTTGATTTCCTGTACATCTGTTTGAATCTGTTTCATGTATTCTGTTTGTTTCTTATACTGTTCATTCAGGGATTCTATCTTTTTGCTTTGTTCCTCTAATATTTTAGCTGTGCCTTCTTTAGATGCATTCAGCATTTCTTTCACTACTTTTATCATTTCTTCTTTTACCTGGGAGATTATTTCTGATTTGAGTTCCTTTATAGCTTCCCAGAGTTCTTTCTTTGTTTCAGTTGATATCATTTCAGGCATTTCAGGTGTATGACTTGTATTTTCTAGGTACATGGCTCCTAGGTTTTCTTGGGATGGGCTGGAGATTTGAGATTGCATTTTGGTCTTTTGTTTTATCATTTTCCTATATTTCCATGTTTTGAGCAGTGTTCCAAAGCTTTCCCTGGGCATGTTGGAAATCACCTCCTGTGCCCTCAGCTCCTGGGACTCTTGTGGCTTTGGCTCCCCTCACAGTGTGGTCGTGGCTCCCCTTGCAGTACCTGCCTGGCTCCTATGGTTGAATGAAGGTTGCTGGGTATGGTCCACTCAAGTTAGCGAAGCCTATGGAGCCTAGTCCAGTGTCCTAGGAGGTGGGGTAGGCACCCAGCCACTGGGACCAATGGTCCCAAACTCTCCCGGTGCCAGTGCTGGTGAGCTGGAACTCACCTCATAGTGGTGTGGGCCTGGCTCCCCTTGCAGCATGGGCCTGGCTCCCCTGGTTAAATGAAGATCACTGGGTGTGGTCCACTCAAGTCAGTGAAGCCTCTGGAGCCTAGTCCAGTGTCCTAGGTGGCTGGGCGGGCACTGACCCACTGGGAGTTATGGTCCCAAACTCTCCCTGGCCCAGTGCTGATAAATTGAAACTCTCCTCATGGCAGTGTGTGCCTGGCTCCCCTGGTTGAACCAAGGTCACTGGGCACAGTCCACTCAAGCTCGTGGAACCTCTGGAGCCCAGTCCAGTATCTTAGGGTGCTGGGCGGGCACCCAGCTGCCAGGAGTGATGGTCCCAAACACTCCCCTGGCCAGCACTGGTGAGCTGGAACTCACCTCGTGGCAACGTGGGCCTGGTTCCCCTTGTGACACGGGCCTGGCTCCCCTGGTTGAATGAAGGTTGCTGGGCACGGTCCACTCAAGCCTACAGAGCCTCTGTTGCCCAGTCTAGTATCCTAGGGGGCTCGCAGGCACCCAACCACTGGGAGCAAAGGTCCCAAACTCTCCCGGGGCCCTCTAGTATGTCTTTCAATACTCTTTCTAGAGTTGGTTTGGTGGCCGTGAATTTCTTCAGTCATGGGTATCTTGTTTCTCCATTAAATTTGATTGAATGTTTTGCTGGGTACATCAGTCTGGGTTGAAAGTTGTTTTCTTTCAGGACTTGAAATACCTCACTCCAAGCTCTTCTTTAGTTGAGGGTTTGTGCTGAAAAGTGTGCTGTGATTTTAATGGGCTTGCCTTGATAGGTGAGATGTGTCTTTTCTCTAATAGCTTTTAGTATTTTGTCTTTATGCTGTATCTCTGAGATCTTAATTATTATATATCTGGGTGTAGATTTATGTTGATTTTGACTGTCATTCTATTTGCCTCACTTATCTGTATTATCAGTTTTTTTCCCCATGTTTGGGAAATTTTCTGCTATTCTGTGAATATTTTAGTTATGCCATTTACATTGACTCCTGCATCTTTACTGATGCCCATTAATCTATATTGTTTCTCTTGGCATCATCTTGAAGCTGCTAGATTGTCATTTCATGCTGCTTTGTTGTTTTTAAAAGTTCTATGCTTTAATGATTACTAATTGTGATTCTGTCCTCAAGGTCTGAAATCCCATCCTCAGCTTCATTTAAATGGTCTTGTCAGCTTTCAATAGAATTTTTTGTTTCTTGGATTTCTCTTTTCGTTTGTTTCATGAATTCTGGTTGTTTTCTATATTGTTCATTCAAGGCTTCAATCAGTTTCCCATTCTCCAGTACTTTTTTTCTCTATTTCTTTTCTTCTTTAGCTGTGCTCAGCAACTCCTTTACTAAGGTTGTTATTTCTATCTTTACATGGGAGAGTACTTCTAATTTGATTTCCTCTGTAGCCTCATGGAGTTTTTTTTTTATTTCACTTGCTATCTTTTCAGAGACTTCCAGTGTGTTACTTTTGAAGTCCTTTATTTCAATGTTTCCTGTACTTGCTCCTGGTGGTCTAGATATTTCAGATTTCATTTTGCTTTTTTGTTTTGCCATTTTCCTCTTTTGAGTTTATATTTGGTCCTTCAATCCTACTAGTGTCAACTGTTGGTAGTGTGTATCTTGGGGTCCTAATGTAAGGTTGATGTTCGCCCAATTGCTAGGTCCCACAATGATTAGGTGGACCAGTCACCTGACTTCCCACTGCAGGGCCTATTGGGTGAGTCCTGTATTCTTCCTGGGCTGACAAGCCTAGTAGTATTGATGTAGGTCAACTTTTAGTTCATGCTATTACTTTATCCTCAGGTTATTCCAGGTCACCAGATCTCCCTGTGTATAGTGTTTGTGTTGGCTGAGGCTCTACTGTTTCATTTGTGTGCCTGTGTGTCTCATAAACCCTTTTGTTCTTCTCCAAGTTGGGGGAGTTCTTATTGGCACACTCCTCACCCTGCCTGATATTTCCTGTGTGCAGAAAGGAGTCACCCACACTCTTGTCAGACTCAGCAAGGTCTTACAGCTAGTTGGAGGGGGCTTTACTACTGGCCCTATTTACCCACTGTACACCTCTATTTTAGGGGCATACTTACCACACTGACTGGAGCCTAATGAAATCTTCTGTTTGGGTGAGGCAGTTACTGAGTCTCCCTTCAAACTAGCACAGTTAACCCACTGTAGTCCAGGGTTCTGGGAGAAAGGGTGGGAGCTGAAGATCAACAGTAGTATTAGGTCCAGGAGGTAGGGAGTGTGCCCAAGAGGCCAGAAGATTTCCTGGGTCTGGGTGTCTACTGGGCATGGGCCAAGGTTCCAGGGCAGCATGGCATTTCTCAGTGCTGGCTGGAGTTGCTCAGGAAGTGCACGGCTTTATGGGCCAAGGTCCAAGGGCAGCCTATTTGTTTTTAAAATTAAATTTATTTTATTTTTTTGTAATTCTTATTTTAAAGAGAATAAAACCAAGCAAAATAAAACAGAATAAAGCTAATTAAACAAAACAATGTAAGTTATACAGGATTTCAAAAGAAGATAATAGAAAATCAACAATGGCTACCATAATCACTCTTGTTGTCTTCAAATTAGCTGCCCATACCATCAGACATAGTAAAGAAAAACAGAACAGAATAGAACCAATAAAAAAAACCAATGAATGCAATAAAAGACTTCAAAACTAGATAATAGTAAATCCAAAATGGCTACCATAATATATCTTGTTATCTTTGAAATAGCTGCCTGTGCCATCAAATATAATAAAATCAAAGAAAACAAAACAGAATAAACAGTCTTTAGGCCAGCAAAGTCAATCAAACACTAAATACTATAAGCATTAAGTTGTATTTTACCTCGATAGCTATCATCTCACCCTATGTTTCTCTGGATCACAAGGTTGCTTACAGGGTGGTTTGGGTTGACCTTGGTTCTTCTTGTCTCCTAGCCCACATGCTGGAAGCAGCTAGTATCTGGTTCTCATCCTTGTGGCCTGCAAATGGTGCTAACTCACAGGAAGGGGTTGGTTTCTTGTTCTCTCTGCAACTGACAAATGACCAATTTTTTATTTTAAAAATAAATAAAGAAAAAAAGAGTAAACTGACACAGAATTAAAAAGAAATAGGAAATTAACACTGGTTAATATATTGAATAGTGTTTTCTTGAAAGTAGTTGTTCAGATTACAAGATTTAGGCATGAAAAAAATGATCAAACAATGAGACAATGAAAATAGAAACTATTTTTTGATGAACAGAGATTAGTAATATAGTTATCTATCTCATATATATTTACACCCATTCCCCCATATATATATATATATATATATATATATATATATATATATATATTTATATTTATATATATATATATATATATATATATATATATATATATATATATATATAAATAAACTTTTCTCTTTTTTTCTTCTTTCCTTTATCCCAGTTGTTCTTTTTTTTTAGTTTTTTTTAAAATTTTATTTAAAGAGAAACAAAAGCATGGAAAGGGTAGAGGTAATACAGAATTCCAAAAAAAGCAAGATAAACAATAAGAAATCACTAGTTAAAATTACATGTTGTCCTTTTAGAAATAGTTGCTCAAGTTACAAAATTAAAGCATACAAAGTAGATAGTCAAACAGTGAGAGTGTAGACAGCTATGCATGCATGAATATCTGCATGTATTTCTATACTTTCAGTATTAGAGGGAAAAACAAAACTTAGCAAGACAAAAAAAAAACAAATTCCTATAAAAACATGAAACCAAAAAGTTGTACAAATCCACAGTACAAGGTGATCTACAATGATTACTGTGTTGTTTCTTATTATCATCAATAGAATGTCTATATCAACAGGCATAATTGAATATAGCAGTATGATTGAGTATAGCAGTAAATAACAATATTAGTAAAAATAAAATATTGCAGACAGTATAAAACTTCAAAGGCAGGTAATAATCAAACCAGAGTGGATATTCTAGCCGATCTTGTCATCTTAAATGCAGTTGCCTATACTCTCAGACTTGATATTATCAATCATAACAGCTTTGAATAAAATCTATCAATAAAAAATAGCGATCCAACACACCAGATTTGATTACAATCAGTCATGGTGAAACAGTGTAGGTTTTGCAGAGTTTTAGCTTAAGTTAATAGGAAATTAAGAATGATTTCCGTATAATATCCTGTTATTTTCAGGATTAATGTCTGTGCCCTCAAATCTAGTACAGGTAAAAATGACTGGAGCAGAATATAATACATCTAAGCAGAGTAGTGTGGGTAATGTGGGTTTTAAATCCTGGTGCACTATTTACAATATAGCATATCAAGACCATCTATATTATAGTTTCTAGTTATCCTTGTCTGCCTCATTTGTGCTATGCTATTTTTCTGCTTTTGTTTGTCTAGTTTTCTCTTTCATTCTACTTCCTGCCCCACTCATTGAGGCCTTTCTGCCACTGTTCCTAAAATCTTGGTATTTTTTTTCCCTCTCTCTAGAATGTCCTTCAGTATTCTCTGTAGTGTTGGATTCGTGGTCACAAACTCACCCAGTTCCTCTTTGTCATGGAAGCATCTTGTTTCTCCATTAACTTCTAGTGACATTTTTGTAGGATACATCAATCTGGGCTGGAGGTTATTTTCTTTCAGGGCTTGGAATACTTTGCTCCAAGCTCTTCTTGATCTGATGTTCTGTGTTGAGAAGTCAGCCATGATTCTGATAGGCTTACCTTTATAGGTAATCTGTTTCCTTTCTCTGATGGCTTTTAATATTCTGTTTTTATATTGAATTTCTGGTATCTTGATTATTATATGTCTGGGTGTAGCTCTGCTTTCGTTGTAGGTGGTTGGAGTTCTGTATGCCTCAACAACTGAATTTCATTTTCTTTTCCCATGCTTGGGAAGTTTTCCTTAATTATTTCCATGAATAGACTTTGTAATTCACCTGTATGTATTCCTGCTTCTTTGTTCACGTTTCTTATTCTTAAATTGTTGATTCTCTTGTCATCTTCTAGCCTTTGTATTGTTACTGCCTGTTTCCTTGTTATTTTTAAGAGATCCTTCCTTTTGTGATCACACATTGCAAACTTGTGTTTAAGTTTTGATAGTCTCTTCTTAGTTTCTTTTAA
>PVLA01005537.1:132496-144145 GCA_004027455.1 Hydrochoerus hydrochaeris
CATATCTTGCTTTACCTGATTTAATATTTCAATTTTGAGCTCATCTACAAGGTCCCAAAAATATCTCTTAATGTCCATTGAAGCCATGTCCGATGTTGGGTGTTTGCCGCCTTCAGTCTTCCTTGTTTTTCCTTCTCCTGGATCAGTGCTCTCAGGGTTCTGGGCTGAGGGCCTCCTCCTTCCTCTCTCTCCTGTCATGGCCCTGGCTTCCTCCATACAGTTTACAGTGCAGGTCCCAGTCCCCTTCCCTGTTGGCTGTGTTTCTTCTGATCTTCTGAAGCACCCTGGTGAGGGAACTCTGCCCTCTCCTGCCTGCTCTTGTCACTGAGGTGCAAGCAGTGGTTGCGTATGCCTGCCCCTCCCCACCGGGCCAACCAAACTTCACCTGCCTTCACCAAGTTAATACTTGCTAGGTGCAGGGAATTGATTTGGGAGGGCTCATTAGTTCCCAGTCAGGGGTGTGGCCCAGTCCAAGCAAATCCCATGAATCTGCTTTGGGGAGGGAGCAACCAACTGAATTCACTGTCGCTCCCAGTTCAGGCTCCTCCTGCCCGATTCCAACATGTTGCCCATTTGGTAGTGCCCTTCCCGTGGTGGGGGGGGTATCATTTCAAAGCCCAGACCGTGGATTAATGAAGGTCCCTTTGCCGCCTCTGCTCTCTTTTGGGCTCACCAACCCCCGACTTCAGCGTTGCTGTGCTTCCTGTGAGTGGCGACAGGAATGAGTTTGTGTGGCTCTGTTGGCTGCATGGATTCAAGCTGGTGCACACCTGGCTAGTCACTGTGAAAATGCTGTGTCCCTTAATTTTTAGCTGTTTTAGTTGTTGTCCTGAAATATTTGACTAGCTTTTTTATGATTTAATTTCTTCCTTTGTCAAGAGGATCCATCTCCCTCTGTCTGGGTCTCTCCAGGGTGTTTTATTCTGACATATGAATTGTTTCTCCCTGGAGGCTTTGTATTTTGTTGCTCACTGATTGGCCATCTTGTCTCTCCCAGTTGTTCTTTCCTTTTGGACATTTTCTTTTTTTGTTACTAGAGATTGAACTCACAGCCTCACACTTCCTAGGCAGGCACTTTTGAGCACGTTTTTTCCTTTTGGTTCTCATAATATCTGTTGTACATTTTTAGATCTTCTATTTTGTTTTTTTTTTTGAGACAGAGTCTCACTATGTAATCCAGGCTGGCATTGAACTCATGGAGTGCTTCCTGTTTAAGCCTCTCAAGTGCTGGGATTACAGGCATGTGCCACAATACCCAGCTGTATTTGATTTCTTGATGACAGCCATTCTTTCTGGAGTAAAATGGAATCTCAGTGCTGTGTTAATTTGCATTTGTCTAGTGTCCAGAGATTTTATGTATTTATTGGCTATGTCTTCTTTCTCTGAGAAGTATCTGTTCATCTCAGTAGCTCATTTTTTGATTGAGTCTTTGATATTGAGGGGTCTAATTTTTTTGAGTTTTTACATATTCTAGATATTAGTCCTTTGTCTGAGGAATAATTGACAAAATATTTTCCTATTCTGACCAGGTGTGAGGTGCATGCCTATGATCCCAACACTCAGGAGGCTGAGGCAATAGGATTGTTGGGAATTCAAGACCAGCCTGGGCTACAAAGTGAGCTCAAGGCATGTCTGAACTGCATAGCGAGACCCTCCTCCCTCAGTCTCTCTCATTCTCCCTCAGTCTCCCTCAGTTTTCCGAGTGCTGGGATTATAAGTGTGTGCCACAACACCTAGCTCCCATTTTATTTTATTAAGTCCATTATTTGTTTTGTTATATCTTCTGTGAGCTTATTGAGCACCTTATTGATCTTTAAAAAAATTCCTTCTGTTGGGCAGAATGGAGAAGAGCAGAAAAACAGCCTCTCTGAGATTAGGTGCCCAGATGCTGAAAGATAGCAACACAAGGAAGAAAAGGAGGGAAGTGTGTCCCTAGGACCAGCAGGGATCTGAAGTGAGAATTGAAACTCATGGGGAGAATGACCTCAACACAGAAGGAGGTGGCAAGTAGTGCTTTTTCCCTGAGCCCTGACTCACTGTGTGAGAGGGTGGCTCAAACCTGTAGATGCAAAGTGAATACTGGTGACCCCAGAGGCCTCCATGGAGAAATGCAGCACTGGGATAGAGCGGTGATATAGCAGACTGCAGTGGCTGGTAAGTTATTTAGGTTCAGTGCCCCAAGAAGAGGGTGATTGGCCTGTAGCCATCTTTGAAAGGGACCAGTTGAACTTGGAACTCAGAGCAGCCATGGGCTGGTTTCATCTAGCAGCTCCCAGTGTCAGGTGAGGTGGAACTGAATTCAAGTCAGCAGGAGATCAAGGAGCCAAGTCTATGCTGACAGGGAGCTGAGTTCAAGCCAGTAGGAGGTACACTGAGTGTTTCAACCTAAAAAAATTGGATTCCAGCTTCACAGTCAGAAGCTGTCCTGAACTTTAGTGAAACTAAAGGGGCAGGGTTGCTGGGATTACC
Source organism: Hydrochoerus hydrochaeris (assembly GCA_004027455.1). Classification (NCBI taxonomy): domain Eukaryota; kingdom Metazoa; phylum Chordata; class Mammalia; order Rodentia; family Hydrochaeridae; genus Hydrochoerus; species Hydrochoerus hydrochaeris. Next base: position 134,966 of record PVLA01005537.1, read on the forward strand.
CACTACCCCACTGTAAATCTGTGGCTGGCTTGCTGGGATTAATTAACACATGTCTAGGCTCTGTCTACCCAATTTGTTTACCAATGACAGCAGAGATATGTCTTGAAGTGGACATTTGTCTTTTTATTTTCTCATTTTTATTTTGTTTTATTTTTTCTTGTTTGCTTTTGTTTTTCATATGAGTGCGGACATTGTTTCTAGTTTTTTAGTTTTCTGTTCTTGTTTATATTTCTTTTTTCTTTCCTTCCCTCTTGTCTTCTTTACCAGTTTCTTAAAGTTCTTGTAATCTTCCTTTATCCTCCAGCCTTGCTTCTAATATCTTCTTTTATTTCTATATTTTCTCCCCTAACCCTTTTAAAATTTTCTCCCTGGAGTGTAAAATCACCATATTGAGGGCGTATTTACTGTGTATAATTTTCTGAATTGTTTTAGATTTTGTTAAATACCCACAAATATAGTTCATATGATTAAAGGTAGCAAATCAATAGTGACCATGGTTATTAATTTGCTATGATTTTTTTTTTTAGTACCAGGGATCGAACTCATGTCCTCACACTTGCCAGGCAGGTGCTTATGCCTCTGAGCTAAATCCCCAGCCCCCAATTTGCTAGGCTCTTGACATTTTTATTGCTGATTGTACTACTTTAGGCAAGGTGACATAATTGCTCTAAACAGTTCTTCCTGGTATGCCAAGATTTAGATCACCTAAGGGTCATAAACAATAATATAGGCTAGTGCCAAAAAACCAGAGACTAGGCCAAATAGGCAACATATTCCCTTCCCCACTAAATTGAAGGGTAGGATCTTGAAACATTCAAAACCCAAAAGTCAGTTATACTTCAAAGACATTTCTGAGAAGTAGTCATTTCCTAAGGGTTCTAAACACTAGCAAGAAAGCTACTGGCTATAAGTAATTTACAAGCATTAACCAAGCAATTAAACTAAAAAAATAGAAAATGAGAAGACACTTAAATGTGATAAAAACCCAGACTTCCATTTTACCAAAGACAAATCCAGGGGGCAGTGTGGTAGAACAATCAAAAGCCACCCACCTGTATTCTCTGGAGTAGTACCAGTGAAAATCACAAAACAGATGATGAAGCTTCTGAAATAATTTCTCAGATAACTACAAAGGTGGTGACCATAATGAAAGACTTGGTTAGTAACTCTAGAGAAGATACAGATAAAAAATAGAGGCACTTAGGAAAATGATGGAAACCATGAATGCCCAACATAGGAAAGAAATGCTCTGAAGGGTAGTCTAGAAAGAGATAAGGAAGACCACGGTTCCAAGAGCACTAATATAAAGAAGCAACCAGGCAAGGCATGAAATTAAACAGTGGACAAAGAGAGGGTACCAACAACAGGAAGATAATATGAGAAGGATAAGTCATTATAGATCAGTTATAACCTTCTCAGTGTAAATGGTCTAAATTTGCCAATCAGAAGAAACACATTGGCAAGATGGATCAAGAAGCAAAATCCATCAGTATGCTATATACAAGAAACATATTTAACTCAAAAATAAATTCATAGACTGAATGTCAAAACGATGGAAAAAAAAACTCCATGTGACAAGAACCTAGAAAATGCAAGGGTAGCTCTTCTATTTGCAGACCATGTGAACTTTAAGCCAAGATTGATCAACAGAGACAAAGAAGGTCACTACATACCTGATAAGGGAAAACTCCAAGAAGAGGTAACAATAAAAATATATTTATATATCTATCAAACACCGGTGAAACCAACTATATAAAATAAATATTTAATGGACATGAAAAGTCAAACACTAACACAATTGTAATGGGGGACCTCAATATCCCACTGTCACTTATAGACAGATCAACTATATAAAAATATCAATAAAGGGATGGGGATTTAGCTCAGTGGCTTAAGTGTCTGCCTGGCAAGCATGAGAACGTGAGTTCAATCCCTGGTACAAAAAAAGACAAAAATATCAATAAAGAAATATCAGAACTAAACCAAATCTGTGAACAAATGGACTTAGTAAACATCTACAGTGTTCCACCCCACAACATCAAAACACACATTCTTCTCAGCAGCACATGGGATGTTCTCCAAAATAGAAGATGTACTAGCCCATAGAACTTTATTAAGTAAATGCAAAGGAATTGAAATTATCCTGTGGATATTATTGGACCATAGTGCAATGAAATTGGACATTAGTGGGAAAAAGGACCTACAAAAAAACCCTACTGAACAACCAGTGGGTCAGAGGTGAAATTAAAGAAGAAATTAAACAATATCTACAATTAAATGATAATGCAGATAAAACATAACAGAAACTGTGGTATGCAAAGAAAGCAGTCATAAGAGGAAAATTAATAGTGGTAACCACTTATATCAGGACAACAGAATGAGCTCAAATAAATAAGCTAGTGTTGAACCTCAAGCTTCTAGAAAAAGAACAAATCAAGTCCATAGCTTGTACAGGGGAGGAAATCATAAATAAAAGGGCAGAAATTAATGCAATTCAGGATCAGAAAACAATACAAAGAATCAATGAATTGAAGAGTTGATTCTTTGAAACACTAAATAAAGTTGATAAACCCTTAGGGTTATGCATGAATCTTTGAGGGGGGGGGGAAACGACAATATGTTATGTTTCTAATGTAATATAATGTTGATAGAATTAATGCTGTTTCTTAATGATTTTTTTGTGTTTTTTATGATGGAGTAGTAATCAGCTATAAAATGATAAACGAAACATTTCTATGTAAATGTGTGCACCTTGAGACCATACTTCTTTTTTTCCAAATCCAATTTATATCAAGGAGAAAAAGAAAAGAAGAAGAAGGAGAAGGAGAAGGAGAAGGAGAAGGAGGAGGAGGAGGAGGAGGAGGAGGAGGAGGAGGAGGAGAAGAAGAAGAAGAAGAAGAAGAAGAAGAAGAAGAAGAAGAAGACGACAACAAAACTTCAAAACATGTCTATCAGGAGGTAGCAATGGTATATACATTTCACATTGTCATCCCCAAACCATTCACCCAGAGCATGAGACATTTGAGTTGAATTGTCTGAACAATACCAGCACAAAACTTTCTCTTCAATGAACTCAGAGAAATCAGTGGTATAATTATCTTAATAATTTTTATATACATATACATACACATATACATATGTTTTCTCTTTCAGGTTCTCACACTGAGACACTACAGTGTTTCCATGTGTGTCTTATTTATTTCACTAATGAGTATGGTCTCAAGTTGCATCCATTTTCCAATAAATGTCTCCAATTTATAATCCCAGCACTCGGGAGGCTGAGGCAGGATTGTTACAAGTTTGAGACCAGCCTGTGCTACAAAGTGAGCCCAATGCTGGCCTGAACTACATACTGAGACCCTGTCTCCAGTTTATCTTTTCTTATGACTGAGTAGTATTCCATTGTATAAAAATACTATATCTCTTTTATCCATTCCTCAGTCGATGGGCATTTAGGTTGTCTTGAAAATTTGACTATTACAAACTCTGCTGCTATAAACATGGGTGAACGCATATTACTGTGGTATGGTGTTTTTAATTCTTTTGAGAAGATACCCAAAAGGGGAATAGCTGGGTCGAATGGCACCCCTATTCCTAATTTTTTGAGGAATCTCCACACTAATTTCCACAGTGGTTGCACCAGTCTGCATTCCTATCAACAGTGAAGAAGGGTTCCTTTTTCTTCACAGCCTCTCAAGTATTTGTTATTGGTTGATTTTTTGGTGTAGACATTCTTCATGGAGTTAGTGGAATCTCAGTATTGTTTTAATTTGCATCTTTGGAATGACCAGTGGTGTTGAACATTTTTTCCACATTTTTTGCTGTTTTTCTTTCTTCCTCTGAGACTTATGTATTCATCTCAGATGCCCATTTTAGGACTGGGTCTTTAAATCTGGGAGGACTGATTTTTTTGAATTCTTTGATAGTAATCCTTTGTCTGAGGAACAGCTGGCAAACATTTTCTCTCAACTTGTGGGTTGTCTCTTCACTCTGTTGGTGGTTTCTCTTGCTGTGCAAAAGCTTTTCAGTAGGGTGAGATCCAAGTTCTTGATTCTTTGTGATAGTTCTTGTGTAATCACACAAGAGGGTAAAATTAAAGAGGGTAAAATTAAGCACAACAAAGCAGAACAAAACAACACAAAAAAGCAATGTAAGAGACATAAATTTCAAAGCAAGACCATCAAAGATCTTCACTATCAATCACATTGTCTCTTGTTTTCTTCCAAATAGTTGTCCATATCTTCACATACAGAGAATTCACATGACATAAAATAGTATGGAAGTGATCTGAACAGGATGAGGAAGGCGTTTTAGGTCTTCAAGACCAGACAATAAGGAAGTTAACAATGGCTGTCATAGTGTCTCTCATTCTCTCCAAAATAGCTGTCTCTACCTTCATGTATGTTGAAATTAAACAAAGCAAAACAGGCTAAAATAATTCTGAACAAAGAATAATAGCATTGCTGGATTTCACATCATGACACTATGGAATCAGCACTGGGTCCTGCACTCTCTTTTTCTTCAAAATATTTGTTCATTTCATCATGCATTATATAATCAGTTCTCATAAACTGTTTATAGGTTCTATGCATGCATGAGTCTCTACATGTATTTCTACCCTTTCTGTATTAGAGGGAAAACAAAACATAGTAAGACAAAACAAAACAAATTCCTATAAAAACATGAAAGGAAAAAGTCATATAAAACCACAGTACAAGGTGATCTACAATGGGTACTCTGTTGTCTTTTGTTCTCTTCAGCAGAATTGTCCATATCATCAGACATAATTGAATATAGCAGTATAATTGAATATAGCTGTACATAATATTAATAAAAACATAACATTGTAGGCAGTGTAATACTTCAAAAGCAGGCAATAATCAAACCATAGTGGGTATCCTAGTGAATCTTATCATCTTCATTGTAGTTGCCTATACTCTCAGACTTGATACTATCAATCATAACAGCTTTGAATAAAATCTGTCAATACAAAACAGCAATCTAACAAAACAGATTCAATTAAAATCAGTCAAGGTAAAACAGTGTAAGTTATATAGGGCTTCAGATTAAGTTAATAGGAAATTAAGGATGATTACCATACTATATCCTGCTATTTTTGGGATAGCTGTCTGTGCCCTCAAATCTAGTACAAGTAGACAAACTGGAATAGAATATAATCCATCTAAACAGAGTGGTGTGAGTAATGTGGGTTTTAAATCCTGATACACTATTAACAATATCCTCTGCCTTCTCTTTTTTTAGACTATTCCTCCCCTTTCACTGCCACAAGGTGCTGTGCATTTTGGGTCCCACCAACTCCCACAGTTTTTAGATTGGGGGGCAACCTGATATTTACCTAAATGGTTCTGAACCTTCTCACTCTTGGACTTGATCTCAAGTTGTATTCCTTTACTTATAAAAGCCTCAAGGTTTTCCATTGTTATAGCTGAGTAGTTCTCTACTGCACATAAGTATCCTGTCTTTCCAACCTATCTGCAGGTGGTGATAGAGTTGCCCCTATTTCTCTCTGGCTCCCTGTCACATAGAGCATTGTTTTTTCATATTTTATTTTTGGTCCATAAACCCTCTTTCAGGTTGATTATATTTCCTATACAGAGCATTTTGGTGGATCCTATCTTCTGATCTACTCTGCCTGTGTTTCGTTTCTTTTTTTTAGTGTATCAAGGCCATCTATGTTAGAGATTAAAACCAACCTTCTCTGCCTCATTTCTGCTATGCTATTTTTCTGCCATTGGTTGTCTACTTTTCTCCTTCATTGTACTGCCTGCCCCATTCATTGAGGCCTCTCTGCCACTGTTCCTGAAATCCTGGTATTTTTTTTCTCTCTCTCTAGAATGTCCTTCAGTATTCTCTGTAGGGTTGGATTGGTGGTCACTAATTCCCCCAGTTCTTCTTTGTCATGGAAGCATGTAGTTTCTCTATTAATTTCTAGAGATGGTTTTGCAGAGTATATCAATCTGGGCTTGAAGTTATTTTCTTTCAGGGCTTGGAATTCTTTGCTCCAAGCTTTTTGATTTGATGGTTTGTGTCAAGAAGTCTACCGTGATCTTGATGGGTTTTCCTTTATAGGTGATCTTTTTCCTTTCTCTGACTGTTTTTAATATTTTGTTCTTATATTGAATTTCTGGTATCTTGATTATTATATGTCTGGGTGTATCTCTGTTTTGGTTGTAAGTGGCTGGAGTTCTGTATGCCTCATAAATCTGAATATCATTTTCTTTTCCTATGCTTGGGAAGTTTTCCTTAATTTTTTCTGTGAATAGTCTTTTTATTTCCTTTTTATTTACTCCTGCTTCTTCACTCACATTTCTATTTATTAAGTTATAGATTCTCTTGTCATCTTTTAGCCTTTGTATTGTTACTGCCTATTTCCTTGTTATTTTTAAGAGATCTTTCCTTTCATGATCACACATTGAAAACCTGTCTTCAAGTTTTGATAGTCTATCCTTAGTTTCTTTCAAGCAGTTTTGCCAGCTTTCAATGGAGTTTTTAATTTCCTGGTAATAACTTTGAATCTGCTTCATGTATTCTAGTTTTTCTTTATATTCTTTTTTTTAATCAGTACCAGGAATCGAACTCATGACCATCTGCTTGCAAGACAGATGCTTATGCTGCTGAGCTAAATCCCCAGCCCCTTTGTTTATATTCTTTATCAAATTTTTCTCTCCTTTTTTGTGTTCCTCCCTTCTTCTATCTGTGTCTTCTTGAGAGATGCTTAGCATTTATTTTATTAATCTACTTATATCTTGCTTTACTTGATTTAATATTTCAGTTTTGAGCTCTTCTACAGGATCACGAAGATATTTCTTTATGTCCATTGATGCCATGTCTGATGTTGCATGTTTGCTTCCCTCAGTTTCTTTTGTATTTACCTCTCCTGGATCAATGTTCTCAGGGTTGGGGGCTGGGGACTTTTTCTTATTTCTTTCTCTTGTCATGTTTTTGGTTTATTCCATACAGGTATATAGTGGAAGTCCCAGCCCTTCCTTGTTGGTTATGGTTCTTCTGAAGTACAATGGCTAGGGATTTCTGCCCTCTCCGGTTTGTTCTTGGTCATTAAGGTGCAAGCAGAGGCAGCATATACTGGTCCCTCCCCACCAGGGCAGTCAACCTTCGGGGGCCTTCATCCCGTTAGTGTGTGCTGTGCATAGGGAATCGGTTTGTGATGACTTACTGGATCCCAGCCAGGGGTGTGACCCAGGCCAAGCAGATCCCACCATCCTGTTCTGGGAAGGGAGCAATGAAGTGAAGTCACTGTTGTTCCTAGTTCAGGCCCATCCTGCCTGATTCCAGCATGTTATCCAATTGGTTGCCCCTTTCCCCTGGGAGGGTCTTATTCCCAGCACTCACTGCAGGTTAATGCAGGTCCCTCACTGGCTCTGTTGTCCATTGGGCTTACCAATCTCCATCTTCAGTGCAACCAGCTAGTCTCAGTGGTGCGATTGTGGGTGGCTCCAGCGGGTTGCAGCTGCACGACTTCAGGCCGCTCAGGCTAGTTGCAGTGGCATGAATTCAGGCAGCTCCAGTGAGAGTGCTGTGGCCACTAATCTTAGCTTCTCCAATGGTAGCCCTGGGACTGCATGTTTGACCAGCTCTTTTGCCTTTAGTTTCTTCCTCGGTCTGTAGGATCCATCTCCCTCTGTCTGGACCTCTCCAGAATGTTTTATTCCAGCATGAGTTGTCTCTCTCAGGGAGGCTTTGTATCCTGCTGCTTATTGATCTGCCATCTTTTCCAAGTCCACTAGGGTTTTGTTTATAAAGTCTTTGCCTACACCAACGTCTTCAAGAGTTTTACCTACTCTATCTTCTAACAGATATATTTTTTCTCTTTTAATATTAAGATCTTTGATCCACTCTGATTTTAACTTAGTAGATGGTTAAAGATACAGATCCAGTTTTAATCTTTGGCATGTGTACAGCCAGTCTTTCTAGTACCATTTATTAACGAGGCTCTTTCTTCCAGAGAATGTGTTTGGCAACTTTGCTAAAGAAAATGTGGCTTCTGGCGCACCAGGGCGAGAACTGTCAGCCATTCCTGAGCTCTGCATCATGTTGAAACTTTGGTTGCTGGGAGGACAGGCTGCCTACTCGCTGCCCTGGTGAGCAGCTGGGGGCCTGGCAAGCCACTGGTGCACCAGGGCGAGAACTATCAGCGATTCCTGAGCTCTGCTTCATGTTGGAACTTTGGGCCCTGGGAGAACAGGTGGCCTACTGGCCACCCTGGTAAGCAGCTGGAGGCCTAGCAAGCTGCCGGCGCACCAGGGCGGGATCATCAGCAATTCCTGAGATCTGCATCATGTTAGAACTTTGGGCGCTGGGAGAACAGGCGGCCTACTGGCCACCCTGGTAAGCAGCTGGAGGCCTAGCAAGCTGCCGGCACACTGAGGCGGGAACTATCAGCGATTCCTGAGCTCTGAATCATGTTAGAACTTTGGGCGCTAGAACAGGCGGCCTGCTCACCACCCTGGTAAGCAGCTGGGGCCCTGCCGGTGCACGGGCTAAGAATCAGACATTGATTCATCCCCCCCCCCCAATTAGCACATCGGCACTGGTGGTCTGAGTATCTTTTTGGAGGATGAATGTATACAGCATGGCAAGTAAGGGGGATTTCCTTCTACCATCTCTTTGAAGGCAAATATTTTTATCACTGTTTTGCTCAGTTTTGATTAATGATACTGCTTTATTCAATATTCTGTTTTTAAAAGTTCGAAATTTCCTTCCATTTTCCTCTACCTGATTGAAAGAACAGCTAATGTGAACAAAATGGGCTGTACTATTGAACCCATTGCTCGTGTCCTGGTGACCTGCTCTGAGGTTCTGTGGTAGTTTTAGGGCACTGCGGTCGCATGGGTTTGTTCTGTCTTGTTCTGCTGTATTTTGCTACCTTCAAAAAAAAAGTAGTTAAGAAAGTAACAAAATACTTCCAAAAATCTCCCAACTCCACCAAAGCTGATCCATGGATGATGGATGAGGAGAAACTCAAAAACAAGGCAACAGAATTATATAAGGTGATCAAAAGTATATAACAACAACAAAACAAGTCAGTAAGGTACTGAGCAACCTGAAACAGGATATAACTAAACAGATAATGGACTTAAAAAGTAAAAAGAAGAAAAGAAAGTGCTCTAGAGGATATGGCTGCATGTATGTTTAAGTGTG
>PVLA01005538.1:0-110692 GCA_004027455.1 Hydrochoerus hydrochaeris
TCACAAAGGGGTTATCTAGAGGGCCTCCAGCAACCCCCCTGGAGTCTCCACCCTCGACTCCATATTGAGCATTACATAAAAACATACACATGTGAACTACACAAATTACAATTATCAGTACAAAACATTCCAAGATCCCCATGCCCAATTCCCACATGCGGTGTCCTTTTCCTGGAGAAGCGATTGTCACAAGGCGTGGGTGGACTGGGACGCGGCATGGACAGAAAAGGGCGCCACACCCCTTTCCCCGGGCCACAGGCCTTCAGTATCCAAGGGGCTCCCCACTGGGTCCCCTGGAAAGGAAGGAGTGCCCGCCCAGGGCAGATGGCTGTGGCATGCCGTGAGCCTTTGGGTCTGAGGGTGCCCGAATTGCAAAGTGCGACCCAAGTCAGTGCACGAGAGCCCTGTGTTGCTGGGGTCATGCTGGACTCCTGTGCTTGGGAAGGACAAAGCCAAGGGCACTGGCTGGAGAAGCGGAGCCCAGGAGCCCATCAGCTCCCACCACAGTCACGTTTCTTTTAGTCCTTTTTTTTTTGCTATAACGAAATATCTGAGGCTGGGAACTTGGACAGGCTGCTTTCTAAAAATAGCAACTTGCTCTCACGGGAACCAGCCTGGGTCTGGAGTAACTGTGCTGTCTGTGTCTGGCCGGTGACTCCCATGACTAGAAACCCCCCAGCTCTGCCTCTTCCGTTTCATTGTCAGCAAAGGGACGGGCTCCCTCAAGCTCCCCCAAGCTCTAGTCCTGGCTCACATCATCCTTCTGCCCCTGCCACCCTAGAACCGACATGGGACCCTCCTGTGGCCTTGGCTTCCTGTGGCCTAGCTGTGTCACATGGGTGCTGCTGGAGCTGAGGCTCAATGTGCCTGGCAGTGGACAGTCACGGGCAGCACACAGGACGGGGCAGGTCACCATGCTACTAGGGCGAGTGGCTGCTGGACAGGCCAGGCACCCCGGGTCTGCCACGGAGGAGCAGCCTCTGCCACTGCCCGGAGAGCGCGTTCTAGGACTCTCTCAGAGCAGGGGGCAAAGGAGGATCCTTTCCCATCTCCCAAGCTGCCTTCTGCCCTGGAAGTGCTGGAAGGGGTCACAGGCTTGGGGTCCACGGGCCCACGGGGTAGCTCCACCTTTGGGTATTTGATAGACTTTCTGATGCTGTGGAGCCTTGGGAGCCCCTCCCCACTCCTCTGTTCCACCTCAGGTCGTGGAAACGACACTGGAGGAGCTGCCTCTGTTGGAGTTGTGAAAATTAATTCAGACTCGGTAATAAAGTTATACAGGGCTGAGATGAAATAATCATAACGAGCTGCTTTTAATAAAACTCAGCAGTGGGACTCCGTGCTGATGGCCCCTGTGGGGCTGAGCCTGCTTTCTGCTCCCGGAGCCTCCGAGAGGCTGCCTGCTGCCAAGCGGGCTTCTGGCCGTGTCCTGATTATGCTTCCTCATAAACGTATTTTAACTTAATGATCATCTTTAGAGCAATATGCAGTCCCGGGAACTGTCTGCTGGTAGTTAACGACTGAGGGGTGGCCTTTCTCCGGATGCCTTCCCCTGGGCTGGGGCTCAGTGAGTGCTCTGTGACGCTGGTGGTACCAGAATTTCGGACCCCCGACCCTGACCTGCAGTCCCTGCAGGGCCTGGTGGTGGCTGTCAGCTGAAGGAATGGGCCTGGGTCTTCTTTGACCAGTTCAGTAAGCGTCACTCTCACCTTCTTAAACCAACTACAACTGCAGGGCAGTTTTAAGAATTTAAGCTTCCAAGTTTCCAGGAGTGAGGAGAACAGTTCAATCTCACCCATGAGGTTGACAGCTGGGGTGGCAGCGTGGAGCCCACCCAGCCACTGACCAGCTCTGCTCAGCCAGAACAGACTCCGAGAGTTCAAGGTAGCTCACAGGACAGGGGTCATCAAGGAGGGGAAGAGAAAGAGCACTGGACTTGGGGCCCAAAGCCTGCCCAACACCAGAACATAAGAATGGTTAGCAACATTTTCTTCTAGTACTTCTGTGACTTGGTTCCAGTCATCCCAGATCACTGGTTGTACTATAATCTTTGCATTACTATGACCGGGTACCCAAGGCAGCTAACTCTACAGAAGAAAGGGTTTATTTGGTGCATTCTTTTGACAGTTCAAGGGCATCGTGCTGGCACGGGCTCAGCTCTCAGCATGGCCATTGTGGATAGCTGAGGGTAGGAGTCCATGCAGAGAAAGCAAGTGATCATGTCTTGGACCAGTGGCAGAGATTCTTTTGAGAATGGCTAAGGTGAGGTCTTGACCCTTTTGATAATCCCCCCAAGATCATTCAAGGGGTCACTACACCCCCAATGACTTAAGAACCTGCCCCTAGACCCCGCCTCTCACCACTCTGTCCTGGGGACCTGTCCTTTAGCCACAGTGAATCCTTGGAGGACACACCTCACTTCACCAGTGACCCACCTGCCATTTGTTCTTGCCTGCCATGTGAGATCAGAATTCCGTCTCTTCCTGCTGCATCTCACCAGTTTTCCTAACATCATATGAACACAACTTGCTCTTCTCCCTGTCTGCTTCTCCTTAATGAGCCACCGTCATGAGGTAATCTGGGGTACCCATTTGCTAGTGTGCTTTTGTGAACCAAGTGTGGCTGCCTAAATCTGTATCATCAGTCCATATGAACGGTAGTGCACCTACGTCTCATTTTGTTTCTCACCTATTGCACGTGACACTTTGTTTTTAAAACCCACCCATCTCTGTGGATGGCAGAAGTCTGCCCTCTGCAGAGCACTCTGCAGGGGGCACCCGCCATACCTGCCTCTTCTCTTGCCCATTGGTAATACCCAGCCACCACTGCAACCCTGCCATAACAGTCCTTTTAGACCTGTGCAAGCTTCCCCACCTGCTGACCCAGTTCAGGGCTGCAAAAAATGCCCCAGAGGACAAGGCTTGGTGTGAGGGATGGATTAGGGGTGGGAGGGTAGCTCAGTGGAACCGCACATGCTTAGTATGTGTGAGACTGAGCTCAGCATCCAGCAGGAAAAGGGGAAGGGAGAAGGGGGAGGGGCTGACAGAGCCTGGAGATGTCTACAGCTTTAGCATATGGGATGTAAGGACTCTTACAAGAGACCGAAGAAGAAGTGCCAGCTGCCAGCACACCCACTGTCTGCTGTTGTCACGGCTGTGTCTAGCTGTCCACCCAAGCCTCGTGTGGTCATAGGTGGGGCTTTTTGGAGGTGTCTGGACCTGGGGCGTGGGATGCTGGGATTAATTGTGTGGCACTGCCCAAAGGGTGGGTAGCCTGGGTGAAATATGCTGCCCTTTTGCTTCCTTGCTGCCTCCCGCCCACCATGGGCTGTTTCTCCTCCGTGATGCCCCTCTGCCATGGCATGGTCTCCAGGTCACATCTGATTTCCCTTCCTTTTTCTTTTTCTTTTTTTTTTTTGGAACCAGGGATTGAACTCACAACCTTGTTCTTACCAGGCAGGCGCTTACACTATTGAGCTAAGTTCCCAGCTCCTGACTTCCCTTCCTTGAGAAGTAGCCCAGGCCCCTTCTGGGGAAGTCTGGGTAAGGTCTCCAGAGGGTCTTGGGAGATCCAGAGCTCAGCATAGGCAGACACCTGCCAGGCCTGGGCTGCAGAGCAGGTACTGGCCTGGCAGCAGAAGTGCGGTGGAGGGAGGAAGGGAGGGGGAGCTCTGTCCCTTCTGCTTCTGAGAGCACAGTACCATCATCTCCTCCCACTCTGCTCCGGGGAGAAGCTGAGGGCTGCTGAGTAGTGTGCTTGTCCTCGGCACACGGTCAGCACGGGCCAGGGAGGGTCAGGGACCTTATCTCCACTCTCCCGGGTGCTCTGCCCTTGGGGTAGGACTGGCCCCTGGTCATGGGGTCCTGGACATGATGGTGCCCTCCTGGGATGTGTGCAGTGTGGCTCAGAGGCCCCTGCACTGGGGGCAGAGCTGTCCAGCAGGGATGGTTTGTCATCATCTCTGAGGGATTCTGCTGTCATGTGTTCTGCTGAGTCAATTATTTCTCTAACTTTTTCTTGGTCACCTTTCTTGTTTTGATGGAGCACACCTCTGAGTAGCTCTTCAGACAAGGAGCTTGGAAGGTAAATGCTCTGAGAACTTGCATGTCTGCAAAGGTCTTACTCTGCCTTCATCCTGGATTGAGAATCCATTTGGGGCAGAGTTACAGTTGGGAGATCATTTTCCTGCAGATTTCTGAGGGCTTTGCTCCACTTTTCCCAGCTTCTAATGGTGGTTTTGTGAAATCAAAGCTATTCTGACCCCAATCCTCTGCATGCGACTTTTCTGTAATCTGCTTATTGCCCCAGCGTCCTCACCGATGCTTACAGACTCTTCTGAAATTTCAGTGTGGTGCGGGTCTGATTTCCTCTGCTGTGCGGCTTGCTAGCTAGACTCGACCCTTTCGACCTGGGAATGCCTTCCGGTTGTGGGAAGTTTCCTTGCATTGTTTTAGTAATGATTTCCCTTCTCTTCCTCCTTTTGCTTTATGGAGCTTCTTTTATCTGGGTGATACAATTCTGGGCAGGTCCTCTCGTCTTCTTATCTATTGTTCTAATTTTGCAAGTTGTCGGCTTCTTGTGTTACTTTTCTGGGAGCTCTTTGAACCTCCCTCCCATCATTCCTGCCCAGATGTCTTTGGCTGAAAGAGCCCTTTTATTGCTCTGCTGCTCTTACTTAATGGATGTGAATCTCTGGCTCTCCCAGGGCACTAACGATAGGTCCCCACTTTCTTGAGCCTCTGTTTTCTTCTTTCGGTTGTGTTTTATCACCTTGGCCTCTTTCTTCAATGCTGGAGGCATCATCAGAGAGCTTAGGACCCTCGGCTGGCGGCTCCTGGGTGGGGGGGCACCAGAGCGGAAGCCCAGAGCCTTTGGTTTCTGGTTGGTGAGGTTCCCTGGAGGAGGCCGTCCAGCCTCCTGCCTGGGCAGCACGACATCCTGGGGTGGATGGGGTTAGACTCCGTTTCCCCATACCACCCCTCTGCTGTGTCCCAGAGACTCGGCTCCCAGCCAGGGACGGCAGAAGTGGGGCACAGGAGTGGGGAGCCTGCTTGGCATCTGCCTGCGACTTGTCCTGCCTGCTTCAACCCGCCCTTCGTCCACACTGCCGGGTGGTGCCTGATGCACTCGTTTCCGAGCCTGTGACGCTGCCTTCCCTGCCAGCGTAGAGGTCAGCTCTCTTGGACCTGGTGCATCCCCTGAGAAATGCCTGTTTCCAGCCTCCACTGTGCGGTTCTTGCCTCCGCTGCTGCTCTGCCTGTCCTCATAGAGCTGTGGCTGGAAGGAAATCCGTTGACTGCAGTTGTAAGGGGACCCAGCAGGAGCTAAATTGGACGTGCGTGTTCACCCCGCAGCTTTTACCTGGCGCTCGTGTGCCTGCGCCCGGCTTGGGGCATTTGATCAGGTTCCACTGACCCACTGCTCCCACACACTGGCGTCACTGTGGTCCGATTAATGTTATTTTGTAACACGTTTGTTGGAAAGACAGGTACTCCCTAGTTATTCTTTTCGATGTTTTTCTGGATATTCTCTCAGGCATTATGTTCCAGGTGAATTCTAGAGTTGCTTTATTAGAGTTTAACAATTCTTTGATGGTGATTATACTAAATTTACAGTTCAATTTGGAAGGGAATCAACTTCCAATACAGGCTTATGTCATCGCTCCATTTACTGGGGTCTCTTTTGTGTTTAGGGCAGTTTTACACTATTACTTTTTACGCAGTCTTTATTTTGTTACTTTTTATTTATTCCTAGGTATTTTGGTGGTGGTGATGGTAGTGTTTTGGTACCGAGAATCAAACTCATGACCTTGGACTTGCCAGGCAGGTGCTGTGCTACTGAGCTACATATTTTGGGGGTTTTGTTGCTATAGAAAAATCCCTTTTCTCCACCCTGTTTTCTAGCTGGTTTTCACTATGTACAAAGAAGGCATTGATCTTTATGTACTCATTTCGTGTAAGATGAGAAGTATCTATTCCTGGGAGGTTTGCTAAAACTTTTCTATAAAAGCTTCTAGGCTTTCCTCTGGGTTTTTTCCAGTTTTTTTCTGAGGTTATTGGTTTATTTAGGTTTTCTAGATGAACTGACAGTTGGAGTTTATATTTTCTATCTAGAGTAGGTTTCTCAGGACTTTGTTGTTAATTTCTGGCATTTAGAATTTTGAGGGCTTCCTTTTCATGCTTAGTTGTAATCTGGGTCTCAGTATTAGTGATTTTGGACACAATGTTTGGGTTTTCTTTGCATCCTAATGCATTGCCAAGTTCAGAACTTACTCCACACCTGCTTGAAAAGGGTAGGTTTTCTGGTTTGGGGCTTTAAGCCCTGGACTGTCTGCATAATTCAAGCTGTGTATGCCCTGTCCTAACGTCTCATCTCATCCGCTGTCGGGTCGATGTGTTCCATGTGCAGGTACCCAGCCCTGCTCGCCTCTACTGCCGTCGGTGCAGGGCACCCCGTTTCCTGCCTCTACACCCGTCAGTGAAGCCTCGTGTCAGCCGGCCGGCCCCTCGAATACATTGGGTTACGTTTACTCTCTTGAACGTTATTTTAATGCCCACTTGCTTTTTACTGCCCGCTATGTGGTGTGTGTTTCTCTCCCCATTCGTTCCGATTCCTCCTGGTCCTTCTGCCTTGCTTACTCCTTTGCAAGTGATTAACAGCCAAGTTGTGCTCCAGCGCCTCTTCCTCAGTCGTCACCCACCACCCTCTCCCCCCACCTGGCCTTTCTCCTTCTGCCTGTGCCTCCCTCTCCTCCCAGAGCAGCCACCATGGTGGGAGCCTGTGGTGGAGAAGGAGTGGGAAGCAAAGAGAGAGGAGGAGCCTCCCCGAGAGAGGGTGGAGTGGGGCAGGGTCCCCAGAGCTCTCTGCAAGGCCTCCCACCAGGCCACGCCTCCTAAGATTCCATGTCTTCCAGCGGAGGTGGTGGTGGTGGTGCCGCAGGCTGCTGGCCGAGCCCCTGGGGCTGTGTAGGACAGAAATGCAGCGAGGATCCGACACATCCTGACCACAGCACTTATGAGCCCAGTGCAGGAGGGAGGTAGTGAGTGTCCACCACTGAGGGCTGTGGGCCGTTTTCCTTCTGGGTCTTTGGGGCTCCTGGGGGCCTCCTGGGAGGCTGACTTTGGGCAGGTGCAGCAGCAGCAGCAGCAGCAGCAGCAGCAGCAGCAAGGGCATTGCAGGTAGCGGCCAACCCAGCGAAGGTGTGTGCGTGGCCTCTGCACCGGGGCCAGAAAACGCCCAGCAGCCTCTGACACAATGGGCAGCGCCTCCGTGGGTGCTTCTGAGTTACAGAGCCCGGCTCTGGTTCTCCAGGCTGAACGTGCTTGTTTCCACCGTTTTCTGCTTTCCCTGAGCCAGTGCTTGTGCTGCTGGTATACACCGGCCGTTCTGGCCATGCTGACGACAGGAGCAACACTCACAGTGTCCCGCTGCTCCCAAATAAATACCATTACTCTTTGGAGGAGAAGGAAACAGCGGTGGATCCTGGCGTGGCCTCGGGCCCTGGCCCCTCCTCTCTGGCAACGCACTTTGACAGCGTCACTTAATCTGCTCGTCCATTTCTTCATCACTTGGCTTAGTACATTTTGTGTCTCTGTAATGAAGTCTCTGATGCCAAACAACACATAAAGAAGAGACTCATTTCGCTCACCATCATGGCGGCTGGAACAGTCCATCTGGGCAGGCAGCCCCTGGCTAGGTCATGATGTGGACGTGGCCAGTGGCATCATGATGGCAGGGCATGGACAGGAAAGACAGGTCACCTGACGGGGAAGGGGACAGGGGACAGCGGGGAGTCCAGGTCACTGTCTTGTAAAGCTTTGTCCTCAGGGAGTTGATCCAGTCCGTGAGACCTGCCGTGAGGGTGGAGCGCAGGGGCCACCCCCTTCCTGCCACATAGGCTTCTCCCGGGGACCAGGCTCCCCACTCCCAAACCACACCCGGACCACAGCATTATCGCTGAACTGGGGATAAGAGCAAGACTGCGAGGAGCTATGCACACGGATAGACCTGGGTGCTGAGTGGGTGCTCCCAAGACTAGAGAGGACTGCAGAGGAGCCTGACTTCTGGACCCACCCACGATCCTCTGATGGCGGTGGCTCTGGGCCTCCCTAGACGGGAGTTCTGCCTTTCCCATCCTCTTCTCTCTCTGGTCTGTTGATCGACTCTTGGACAGGGCCTTTTCTCTCTGATCTGGAGACTCTAAGTCTGGAGTTGGTCCTTGGATTTACTTCCTGCTGTGTCATCCTTTGCCCACACCTGAGAAGACCCCAGCTGCTGTCCAGGAGGGTCCTCGAGCACAGGGAGGACCAGGAGCTAAGCACCTCTCTGGCTGCCCATTTACAAAAAGTTCCTATGACAGACACCTTCCCTTAGGAGAGGCTCAGTCCACCAGGGTGTGGTTGCTAGGGTCTTAGCTCTCTCTCTCCGCCATCTACTAGGCCCCATCTGAGGGACCAGTGGTGGTCCTTGCTGAAAGAGCTGCACAGGGAAGTGAGACAGGGCAGCAGCCTCCGCCTGTCTTGGCTTGTTATCCCACCTGGCCAGTAATGGGGCCATCATGGGACGGGCCACAGGGCCATGGGAGCCCTGGGTCCCTGTATTGAGCTTGTGGGGGCTCCCAGAGAGGAGTGGAGAGTGGCAAAGAGCCTGGAATTGCCCCATGAAGGCAACCAGCATGCGTGGGCAGGCTCGGGAGGCCATGGCTGAGGTCAGCTGGACCACTGGGAAGCCGAGCCCGGCCACGCAGGAGCGCCCTGCACCAGGGATGCCTTTGGAACATGGGCCTGCCGGGACCAGGACTGGCCTGGGCTTCAGGGTCAAGCCCACCATGACTCCCATGGCTGATAAGATGACACCTCTGCCTGGCTGCCAGGCCTAGTGAGACAGGGCAGGGCAGGAAGACAGCTGGGCCAAGGCTCATGAAGCCCCAGGCCTGGGGGCCCAGCTGAACCCCTCAACCGTGAGGCTGCTCCCCACGTCCTGAGTGGGAGCCAAATAGCTCCGTGAACTATCCCCCACCACTGGACGCTGGGGAGCCCTTCCTGTATCCACCTGTTTTGCCCTTGGAGTGTGAGGCTTCTCTGCAGGAGCCAGGGCTGGCTGTGTTCTAGAATACAACGTCCAAATAAGCCCCAGATCAGCACGACGGGAATGAGGATGGCAGTAATAATTATGCTGGGTTTGAAGTTGACATTTCTGAAGCTACTCTGAAACTTTGCTGTCTTGTGTGCACCTGTAACGGTCACTTCCGTCAAAGCCACCTGCAGGGTGCAGCCCCTAGACCCGCCTGGACCTGCCTTGGTCCTGGTGGCCCCACATCCCCTGAGGGCGTGTCCAGAGAGTGGCTGCATAGTTGCCGGGGGCAGGAGGGCATCAAGGGCAGTGTGCCGCAGCCTGGTGACCTGGGCCCTGTGTGTCCTGTGTCCAGGTCTGGCCCCCGACTCAGGGCTCTGGGTTGCCCTTGAGGTGTCTCTCCTAGATCTTCAAGAGTGACAGGAGGCTCTAGATGGTTTTTAACAGGAAACATCCCAGTTATCATGTCCTGCCCACTGTGTAATGCTGTGTGCCTAGCGAGCCCTCTGCAGTGTGCGCTCATCCCATGGGAGCTGCCCATGTGCAACCCCGCACTTGACAGGGCAGAAGGGAATGTCCCGCCTCCTCCCCAGGGGAGGAGTTTTCTATGGAAATTACCATCTTTCTGTTTCCCAAGGTGGTTCTGAAGGTGAGCTGTCCCTGCTGGTTGGCAATACAAAGAAATAAATGTATAAAAATAGAATAGCAGTTCCTCAACTCCTCTGTTGGCTCCAAGTCCCCGACGCCTCCTCTGGGAGCAGCAGGAGGCCTTGAATCGTGTCCAGGCAGCCCAGCAGAGAGCACTCGGCCCTGCTGGCCACCGCCTGCCGACCAGCCATCCCCAGAACAGCCTCGGGTGCCTGCATTGCCTGCACGGTGTGCACACCTGTGTGTGGGGGGGGTTCCAGGCCTGAGGACCCCAGAAGGCACAGTGACTGGGCAGCTGCTTGGCCCGGCCCAGCTCAGCGTGCTCCCCACTTCAGGCTGAGGCCTCGCCCTCTGCATCTCACCTCCCCTCATTCTCACCCACAGTCAGTTTTCCATGTTGGAAGCAGACAGTTGTGCAAGGAGAGGGCTTGGGGCCGAGTCGGCCGTCTGCTCGTCTGTAGGGCGGGGCATCATCCTGGGGAGACGCCCCTCTGTGCGCCTCGGATGAGAGGAACGAGGGTGACACTGAGCAGGCCCCAGGCTGGCCATCCTGCAGCTCCTGTCTGAGGCCTGTCTTCCCTGAAAGGCTGCCCTGTGCCACAGTGACCCAGAGGGAGTCTGTCGCACCTGGGGAGGCAGCAGACAAGGGCATGGAAAACTGGACACGGGGTGGGACGGCCCAACATCAACAGTGGGGCAGTACTGTTGATGTCCCAGGGCACAGGCTGCAGGGTCTGGGTGCCACCTCTACAGGGCGGGACAATGTCATGTGATCTGTGGCCCTGGACCCTTCCCAGGGCAGGAGACTGAGACCTACCGACAGACACCACAGAGGAGCAGAGTCCTGTGCAGCAGGTGGGGCTTCATGGGCAGCGGGCAGTGTGGTTGGAGTGGATGCCTGTGCTGTGGGTCAGCCTGACCCACCAGGCTGTGACTGCGGGTGGGGCAGGGAGGGCCAAGGTGAGCTCCAGAAGCCTCTGCTGTGCAGACGGTGGCGATGCCATACTGGGTGGTGACATGGAGCCCTAGGTCCAGGGCCGCCCAGCTGGGGCCCTGTGGGGCCCACTCCCCAGGATGGTTGCTGCCCTGCCCAGGTTCGATCCTGGCAGGTGGGTCCCAGAGCAGACTTAGGGAGTCGGCCTGAGGGGATCATGTTGGGCCCTGCACAGTGCTTCAGCAGGGGTGGGGTGGGCACAGCTCACCAGGTCAGAGGAGGCAGCAGGCCCCTGAGGAGCCGGACCAGGGAGGCAAACTTTGACCTTTCCGTGCAGGATTGAGTGGGGTGATGGGCAGGGCAGCCTGGTGCCTTTGTGCTGGGCGGACTCTGGGGACACCGGGACATGGGGTCCTGCTGGATACAGAGTGGATCCCAGAGGTGCTGGTTTGGTTCCTGTGGAGTCCGAGTGGGCGGTACAGCCCATTGCCCACTCTGAAGCCCTATCCTGTAACGGGCCCGGCACTGTCCCAGTCCAGGGCGTCTTGAGTGTTCACCAGTGTCTGCAGTTCATGTCTGTGAGGGGTATGGGCAGTGCACACACACAGGTCTTGCTGGTTTCGGATCCCTTCCTCCCTCTCCTCTGCTCTCCCTCTCCTGGGAGCCCTTCCCCAGCTCCAGAAGTTCCACAGCCTGCCTCCTAGGAGCGCTCCTTAACCTTGCTCTTTAAATTATTTACATCTTGAATTTCTCATATGAGAAAAACCATGTGATATTTAACGTTCTGTGTCTGACTTATTTCTCATAACGTGATGATCTCAAGACCCATCCGTTTTCTGACAAGTTACAGGAGTTTGTCCTTTTTGGGGGCTGCTGGTACCCCAGGGTGTGTGTATACAGTTCACGCTGTGCGTCCATCCGCAGACGGGCACCTGGGCTGTCTCCACGATCACTGCACTGCCGGAGCCGGGCGTGTGCGTGACCCCTGGGACAGGAAGACTGGGCTCTTTCGGGAAGACACCTGGGAGAGGCGGCTGGTCAAGTGGGATTCTTAGGCTGTTTTCCAAGGACTCTGATTTCCACAGCGGCTGCACTGGTTTCCACTCTCCCCGAACGGTAGACCCTACCACCGTCCACTGGGGTTCCGGGTCCTCAGTCAGGGCCCCAGGCAGGCAGCGCTGGCGCCTCCTGGCGGTGGGTTGCGCCGGGCGGGCTCTTGCAGAGCATGTCCCCGGGCTCTGCTGCTGCTGACCCGGTCCTCTTCCCCAGGGGCCCCCGCGGACAGCCTGGACAGCCTCAGCCGGGCCCTGGGTGTCCTGGAGGAGCGCGTGAACAGCTCCCGCCGGAGGGCGCGCAGGCACACGGCGGACGATGACTACAACATCGAGGTGCTGCTGGGCGTGGACGACTCTGTGGTCCAGTTCCACGGGAAGGAGCACGTGCAGAAGTACCTGCTGACGCTCATGAACATCGTGAGTGGGGGGTGGGGGCTCGTGGGCGGGGCGCTGGGTGGGCGGGGCACCTGGTGGGCGGAGCCTTGGCCAAGGGGCTGGCTGCTGGGTGGGCGGGCCATGTTGGGTGGGTGGGGCCTTGGAGAGGGATGGGGCCCTGTGGGTCCAGGGGCGGGGCTTGTCCCGGCAAGGCTCAGGTGGACCAGGTCACCTACCTTATAGATGTGGAGAGGGCAGTGAGAAGCCACTGCACGCACTGCTTCCTTTCTCATCAACGGCGAGTATGTAGTCACCCTCTTCCAGGAAACTTAAAAAAAAGAAAGGATGGGTGGGTCTGCCCCTTTCATCTCAGACCCGCTTCCCACAGGTTTGCCTCGTGCTCCCTGCGAGTGCCTGGAGGCCCCAGCAGTTAGCTCTCACCAGTTCAGTCCCTGCCAGGCCTGTCTCTGGCGTTTCCTCCCGCAAGCCAGAAACGTAGCACTTTCAATTTATTAAAATAGCCTATATTTAACACAGAGGACATATTATTCATGCTGTGAACTTGGAACAGATTGCACAGGTATGTTCGTGTTTCCTCCCGGCGGGTTCTGACGGCACAGCCTCACACTCTGTGCCTCATTCCGCTTGCTATTTCTATGACATGTCCCACACGACGAGTCTCAGTCCCCTGAGGTCACATACGCCCGCAGCTCCATCATGCTGTCACTTGTCCTTAGCTGTCTCCTTAAACTGTGACCCAAAAGCAGAACCCTGGCCAGAGGGTCACGTTGGAGGTCTCCTGTGACGGCCGCATCTGTCTGTGCTGCTGGAGCAGAGGTCTGTGTGTCCCCTCCTCCCGCCATCAAGTCCTTTGTAGCTGTGGTACTTAGATAGTTACAGCTGGGACTTTCTTATGTGATAAGTTGAATTTATTGGATGGCAATGACATTACATTTTCAAATATATGTATAGTTAAACTCGAGGTTTTTTAAGTAAATGACCCATTCCAGTCTCTTTTTCTTCTTAAAGTAGAATGTTGATTTCTATTTTAGCCTCTTTCCTATTGACCTAAAGTTTTCAGTCACGTAGATTGACTTTTCGCCTGTCACATGTGTAGGAAATGGTTCTCCAGCCTTTGTTCCCCTAACAACAAAGTAGCCACACCTGCAGGGCAAGTCCAGGTCCTGAAGCCCAGGGGACTGTGCCCTGTTCTGTGGCTGTACCCCTCACAGCCTGCCTTGGGACACCTTTCCACAACCTTTCCCCATTCTCTTTTCTCCACATCCCACATCTTGAAGGCATGTCCCAAAGCTACCTCAAGTTCCAGGTTTGTGCTAGTATAAAGAAAGCTGAGCACATGGTGCTGGGTGTGTGAGGCTGTGGCCAGGATGAGAGCTGTGATGGTGTCCTAAGAGTTCCTCTTCACTGATCTTTTCCTCTCCCACAGTCTGTTCTGTTACTGTAATGAAATACCCGAGGCTGGTTACTTTATTTAGTGCACAGTTCTGGGTGTTCACAGGAATGGCCCCAGCATGGTTCCCATCCTGGCTTTTACCTACCTGGCAAAGTTCCCCTGTCCTGAACTTGGTTTCCTCCTTTTTAAACTGGAGACTCTACCCACCTCCCACACACTCTGAGCTTCCAGGCAGGCCTGACAGTCCTTGGCAAGAGGGGAGGTCCATGTAAATAAGCTGCCTCCTGCCCGCTTCCATACCTGCAGGTGGAGCAGCCACTTCTGAAGGCATCACAGTGACCTCTTCTGAGTCGAGCTCTGCTTCTTTCCTGCTCACACCCTAGCCCTCTCCCACTCTGCCCCACTTGACAGCTCAGAGGAGCCTTGAAGTCTCTTGGGGATTCTTTCTAAAGGATGAAATTAACAGACCTTAACAATCATTTGGAGACAGCTGGGCGGGCGGGCAGCTTCCTGGGCAGGCAGAGCATTCGCTCCCTCTCCCAGCTGTGTAAGGGTCTGTTCAGGAAGGATTCTTGACCACCTGCCCCCCAAAGCAGGTCTTCTGCCGAGGACTGACACCCCCAGCTGACAGATAATGTGAGTCCTCAGGCCTGACCTTTCCTTCTCCCCGCGCAGGGACAGTTTCCGTACAGTATGTTCTTAAACAGTTTCTCTTGAATGAATGGTCTCTCTCTGTGCCAGAACTCAGATATTTTTCATCTTTTCTTTTCTAATTTAATCCAGAAATTGGCCTTGACTTACCAAAGCCTTGCCAGGGTTTGCAAACAATCAGAAAGCATATGGGCTCAATTTCTTACCAACTTTGAAGAATGCTGTGGCCGTGTGGTTGGGGGGAGGGGCAGGGGCAGGGCAGGAATGTTTCTGGTGGCTTTGGGGAGAGGGATCAGGATTTCGGAATGGGCCAGCCAGGCAGGAGGCGCCGGGCCCCAGGCTGGTTCACATGTCTGTTGCTCTGTTTTCTGGGAAAGAGAAAAACATCACTGACGTTGGCCACTAAAAGTTGGTTCTCTTAAGTTCTGGGAGGGGGGGCACACTCAATGTTGGGGTCTGCAGGTGCCTTGGGCCCCGGGGCTGTTTGCAGCACCATTTCAGTTCCTCACGCTTGTCCTGCAGGTTTAGAGCTAGCTCGGGTGCCCAGGAGACCTAGGCTGAGGGCCCGCAGTGTGTGAGCTTTTGCTCTGCCCCAGAGGAAGAGGCAGGTGGGAGCGAGGGTGCTGTATGGAGTGGTGGCCACCAGGGGCCAGGAGAGGCACCCCCGCCATGCCCTTCTGAGTCCTGCTGGCCTGTGGTCATGGAGGGGTAAGCAGGCCTGTTGCTGCCACGTCTTAAAAGAACAGCAACAACAAAAAGCTGGAAATCCAATTTTCATGGGAAATTGAATTATTTTTCAACATGGGCAACAAACTAGAATTACGAACCCACGCAGCACAGGTAACCGAGGCACAGCTGCAGGACGAGGCTGGCATGGAGAGAGGAGGGCACTAGGAGAGAGGAGGGCACGGCTGCCCCATGCGCTGTGTCCCGCAGAGGGGACAGTGTGCCACCTGCAGGGACGGGAGGAGGCTCCTGAGGTCACGAGCTGTCCCTGGTCATGTCCAGTGTTCCCTCAAGGCCACGCAAGGCCTTGTTGTTCTGCACATTCGGGTATAGAGGTGACCAGAGTGCGGCCCCCACTCAAGCTGCCCAGAGCAGGGGTGCTGTGGGGCAGGATGAAGATGAGTCACCCCAGTAGCTGGCCTGCTGACCCCACTAGGGAAGGTGATGAGGGCAGCTGGGCCCAGGGACCTCTGTCCCTGCCCCAGCACAGGGCCCGGGGTCAAGTGTGTGTGGTGCACAAAGGACCTGGCCAGAGCGCAGGCTGCAGGGAGGGGAGGGGAAGAGGGCGGTTTGGTGTCCACGCTAAGAGACTGGACCTGGGCCTTCCACACGGGAAACCCCTGCACCCCCTCTCTGTCGCCCAGCAACCCGGGGAGGGTCATGAGGGCTCGGAGTGTTTGGGTGAAGTGACAGGGGTGTGGCAGGTGGCATTCATATGGCGCAGGACACCAGGCCTCCACTCTGCCAGGGCCACCCAGTGCCAGGCCTCCCCACACTTAGGCCCAAAGAGCCTGTGTTGAGGGCAGGGCAGGCATGTCCTTGTCCCAGTCCCTCTGCCTCCCTGCAGCCTCGATCTCCCGGATTGCACCCTTCCCCGCCCCGAAGCAGACTTCGTGCTGTCTGTCACTGTGACTCTCTTGGGTTTTCCCCTGGCTTCTCCCTCCAAGGCACTCGCCTGTTTTCTGTCATCTCGCCTTCTTGCCACGCATGTCATTCAGCACGGGACAGGGTGGAGCTGACGGCAGCAGTGCTGCGCAGGGCCATGGTCCTGACAGAGCTGCCCTTTGGTTGGATGACAGAGGCCAGGGTGCTGGGTACTGAGGAGGAGGTGCGGTTTCCCGGCTCTCCCTCCCCAGCCTGCCACAATCCCACCCTGCTGTGGTGCCTCACCTGCCCTCCTCCGTGACGCCTGCTGACAGCACGGGGTGCGGGGAGCCCGGGAGCTGCCTGTCCTTGGCTCCCACGGGGAGCTGACGGTTGTCAAAGATGGAGTGAGAGTCCCAGTGGACAAGAGGGCCAGGTGCTGTCACTCCTCAGTGACAGCTTGTCTTGCTCAGGCTCCAGCGAGGAGGTGACAGCTGAGCATCTGCAGTGCCCGTGATGGAAACGGCACTGCAGAAGAGAGGACCACAGAGGATGTGCAGGGCCGGGGAGGGGGCTCGAGTCCCTCCTCAGCTGCGCCTGGCCCTGACTGGGCAGGGGCTGCCCCAGGGTCCTGCCTGGCCCTGACCAGGAGAGCAGAATGCAGCCCCTGCCTTTTGTTCCTGGGCCCCTTGGAACTCGTTCATCTGTCCCCTCCTCTGCCTGTTCCCTTGCTGGACACTTCCAGAGGCCATCGGGAATGGCCTGGGGGCCCAGACACTTACAGGGCAGTGCCAGGCCCTGGTACAGGGTCAACAAGGAGCTGAGCCACCTCCACAGATGCTCTGGCGCGGGGCAGACGTACTGTGCAGGGTGCAGCCCCTTCCTGCCATGTTCAACGGGGCACCGAGCTGCCACGGCTTGTGTGTCAGCCTGATGACTTCATCGGGGAGACGCCACCCCACAACCCTCTGGGCTGTGCTGAAGTGCAGTCAGTCTCCCGAGATCCCTGCCTTGGGCTTGGGGGGAGATGCCGGTCTAAGGTCCTCCATCACGGGGTCCCCGCTCCCTCTGGGAGCCTTGCTTGCTCACCAGGGCCTCTCCGCGCTTCTTCATGCAGGGACCTGTGGGGCCCACGTGGCAGTGGAGGTCCAGGATCCACTCCGTGTGACCCTGTGGGTGGCCCAGCTTTGGTGCTGGGCTCTTTGCCAGGGTTACTCAAGTGTGCTGGGCCTCCTGGTCCTGGTCCTGGTCCTCAATGGGCCCTGCATTCTGAAGCGTCCCCAGGGTGGGTCCTGGGCCACCCATCCATCCCCACGGGCCCCTGTTCTGCCAGCTGCCTGGACAGGTGCCACATTGAGCTCCATCTCCCACCTTGGGATGTGGGCCTGCCTCAGGGGAGGCAGGGGCCTGGGCCTTCATGGTCCGTCTGACCCTAGGTTGGGACGAGGCAGGGACCAAGTGGGAGCCCCAGCCCTGGGCCTGACTCCGCCGCTCCTTGACAGCCTCGCCCACCCACCTGTCCCCGGCCTGCTTTCTTCTCCCCATGCCACCCCAGTGATGTCCCAGAGGCCTCGGCTGCTCTCCTCATGGTGACATCAGCCCAGTTTCTTTACCCTGGTCAAAATCTGGTCAAAATAATCACACAGGTTGAAACTCCCAAAGTGTAAAACTGGGGTGAGCTTGGGACAAAGGGGTCATGGGCAATGATTAAAGTGTATTATGTGCATGCCCTACTCTACTGAAGTGGCCCCGTGATCTGTGTAACCAGTATCCCTAATAAAAATACGGGGGAAGAATAAAAGCTTGGAAAGTAGAACCATCAGTCTGAGAGGGCAGTGGGGAGCATGGTTCATGGAAGGAGGCAGACCCCGCTGTTTTTGGGTGCCACCGTGGTGCCCAGCTGGAGCCGTGCAGAGCTCTGGTTCCCAGGACAGGCTGTGCCATGCAGGCTCAGAGACCAGCAGGGTGTAGTAGGTGCAGGCCTGGGCACAGCTGCAGTGTCCACCCTGATCCAGGTCTCCTCATGGTCAGGGAAGCCCGCGAGCTGGGCAGAGTGCAGGGAGACCGGTCACTGGCGTCCTTCTGTGGCCACTGCCAGCAGAACCACAGCCGCCTGATCTCGGCCTCCTCCCAGCAATGGCCACGGCAGCTAAGAGGCTCCTGTGGGCACCAGGCCTGGCCCATGGCCTCCACTGTGGCCTTGTTTGTGCAGGGCCTCGCCCAGAGCAAAGCCAGGGTGGCCCTGTAGCAAAACCCAGAGAGACCACAGTTTGGGACACCAGGGAAACAGCTCATAGTCCTCAACGCTCCTGTGATTTGGTGACAACCTGGGGATAGTACAGGGTGCTGGGATTATGTGGGGTAGTTTGAATGCATCACTGCCACCAGACCCCCTTAGCACCCTGAGTGGCAGGGACTGTTATCTCCGTCTCACCACTGGGGAAACTGAGTCACACCACAGGCCGGGGGCAGATCCCACACTGGAACTGATGCAGGCTGGAGTGGAGATTTCCCGGCACCTCTGCTCACGCCCCAGACTCCAGGGGATGGGGGGCAGCGTCTGCAGCTGTTAACCCCAGCCTGGAAAGCCAAGGCGGCTTGGTGCTTTTGCTGGTGTCCTATTCAGCTGCATGGCACGTTGTCCCCGACCCACAACCAGGTTCTGGGCATCGACCTGCCTGCCTGGGGACCCCGGGCCTGCAGAGATGTCCATAGCCATGCAGACTGTGGGCCGGAAACACACGGGTTTCCCGAGGAGTCGGGTCGGGAGGTGTCTCAGGGCACGCGTTCCTGCCCTCGGTGCTCCGAGCAATGTGACCGAGGTCACCCTGACCCTGCCAGTCTGTATGCCGAGACAGTCTGACTTTCCTCCCTTCCTCCCTCCCTCCTTCGCCTCCATTCTTTCTCTTTCTTTTTCTTCCTTCCTTTTCCCTTTCTTTTCCTTTCCTTTGTGATCCTAGAGGTGAACCCCAGGTCCTTGCTCAGGCTCCCATGTTTGGTAAGGATTCTTCCACCGAGCCACCTCCTGGTCCTTTGTGTTCTCTCACTGGGTCACCCAGGATGGCCTTAAAACTTGCGATCCTCCTGCCTTGGCCTCTAGAGTAGCTAGGATCACAGGTGTGTGCCACCGTGCCTGGCATGATACAATTTGGTATCTTGAGCCATGCGAGGGTCCACATTGCCCCCGAGAACCAAGAGGAGCCAGGGGAATGTTTGGCCCTGAGACAAAGCCGGCCCTGCAGCCCCGTGTGTGCAGGGACGCAAACCGATGTAGGCCTTCCTTCTTGGGAGCCACAGCCCTCTCCCTGCTTTGGCTGGCGCACGGGCTGTCCTCCGGACCTCCACTGTGGTGGTCCACGCCTGACTTTGGGGCTGGCAGAGGCACTCTAGAGGGCAAGTGGTGAGTGGTGCCTGCTGCCCTCTTGGCCTCCAAACTCTCAGCTCCCACCCACTCCCCAAGGTTTTCCCAGGGGTCCCCTGGCTCTCTGGGCCCAGCAGAGGAGATTGCGTCTGGGAGGTTGGGGGTGCTCCTGGCCTCCAGCCCTCCCTGCCCCTGCAACCAGTGAGAGCCAGGCCCATATCGAACCCCATTTCCCGGAACAGCTCCCCCACTTGGCACCCCCTTCCTCTCCTCGAGGACACAGTCAGGGAAAGACGCCCCTGCCTGGCAGCCTCCCCCAGGACTCACAGTGGCCCTGGCTGGAAGTCTGCTGACCAGCGAGGTGAACTTTTCCATCGTCACGAGGCACCGTGACCCTCCTTATTGTCTATTCCAGAACTGGAGCTTGGCCACACCTGTGCACAAGCAGAGGGCGCATCGCAACCTGTTTCCCCAACAGGAGCCCTTGGCCGAGAGCAGGGCTGCGGCTCCGAACATTCCCCCAGGAGCTAAAGATTCCAGGGTCGAGTTCTCAGACAGGGCTCAAGGGCGCCGTCCAGGGCTTCCCTCCTCCCGCAGCCTGGACGCCGGAGCCGGAGAGCGGCTTCTCCTCAGCTGCGGCCCCAGGGCTGGAGGCAGGAGGGCACGGGGAGCTGGGCGCACAAGCCCATGGGGGCACCCTTTGCCCACTTCCTGTCATTCATATCCTCCAACGTGAGTCCCTCATTCCTCAGTCATACATCCTCCAGAGCACATGTTAATGCCACGTGTTGCAGATGTGTGCCCAAAGCCCCCTTTGCTGAATGCCTAGCAGGGGCCGGGAGAGCTGTGGGAGGGAGGTCGCACGTACAAAGGCCTGGGGGTCAGACAGGCGCTCTGCTGGGGAGTCAGGCCAGGCCTTCAGCGTTATTCCAAGTGCAGCCAGAGGGGAGTAAGTGCCTTTCTCTTCTGAACTGCGTTTGTTACTATGCATTTTGTTTTGTTTTGTTTTTCCCGAATTGCTCTTCTGATAGTTAAAGAATTCAGGGTCTGGAGAAAGAATGTGGGAATTCCAGGCCCCAGCATTGCTCAGGCGGCAGGCGGCAGCCAGGGCAGCCAGGCTTGGGAGGAGTCTAGCCGCGGTGTCCAGACTGCCGACTCACAGAGGAAGGGCTGGCGAGGGGCAGGCAGGCGCTGGCAGGGCTCCCTAGAGGGGCTGGACCTACTCCGAAGGCCCTGGGGCGCTGCCGCAGAGGGCTCCAGCAGAGGAGGGAGGGCGGGTCCGCTGCTGTGCTCACCTGGGAAACAACAGAGTTGGGCAGGGGAGGGGACGGCTGGGCATCACTGGGGAGCCCCTGCCACCCATCTCCCTTCTGAGAGATACAGAGGGGTCTGGGAGGAGACAGAGGCTCTGCCTTCTGTCTTCTGTTGCCCTTTGCCCTGTCCGTCAGCTCCCTCCCAGATGAATGTGTCGTAGCTGGGTGCCCAGTAAGCATACCAGTGTTTCCCTGGGGACTTTGCTGATTGTTCCCAGGGGTCCCTGCTGCCCATATAGGCCCTGCAGGCTTCTGGCCACAGCTGGTTCCAGGGCTCCAACTCCCCACTGGGTCTGGGCGGCAGCATCCCAGACTCCAGGCGCCATGGCAGTTTCACTGCCCACTAAAAGACAGGTGAGGCCCTGGGTTTGTGGGGGCAGGACCTTGAGCCAGCAGAGCACAGGGACACTGGGAACTCCGCTGTCTCACGTCCCCCATGTACTGCACCCCAGCCAACTCTGTTGTGGATATATTCAGACTTGGGGTCGGGTCCCTGCTTGCAGTCTGGGCTCTGCCATGCCAGCTCCACAGCCAGCAGATTGGTGACCTCCAGGGCAGTGTACTCACAGGGGAGAGCATGCTTCTGGGGGAAGATGGTGAAGGTGGCAGGGACTCTGCTCCCCAGCCAACTGCTCAGTGTCCCTGAGAGCCCCCACTCAAGAGCTACCACAGCCTGGGGTTCTCAGGCACATATAGGCTTCCAGAGACCAAATCCAGGGTGCCTAGCCCCAGGGCCACAGTTAGCTGCCTGACACCTGTGGGCCCTGGCCACCTTGACCCCCACACCCCACATGGCCTGTCATGGAAGTGTCCCTCATTCACGGAGCTTGGGATGAGCAGTGAGGTTTGCGGGGTACCCGGTCCCCTCCAGTCCCAAATGAGGCAGCGGCTCAGGCCTGCCCTGTCCAAGGCCCCTTCCAAGGATGCGAGCCAAGCCAAGAGACTGGGGGATCCTGTGCTCCGTGGGCAGGGCCTGCCCCAGAACCCAGTGGGGCCAGCCCTGCACCTTCCCTCTGTCGGCAGGGACAGAGCCCGACCCTTCCCAGAGCCTTGATTTCCCCTTGCTCAGGCAGAGCCCCCAGCCCCAGGTCAGGGTCCTGGTCCTGCAGAGAGAGGTGACCATGTGGGGAAGGAGAACGTAGGTCAGAAGCACATGGTGGCTCCGGGCCTGGTGTATGCTCAGCTCAGGGCAAGCAGTACTGAGGGGAGCCTAGAAAAGACCCACTGGCTGCAGGGCTGGGGTGAACATTCATACACCAAAGGTCAAAAGGAAGTGAGAAAACGAAGCCTTCTTTACTTCGGTCTGATGTTACCCAACCCCGGGATAGAAGAAAACAATGTCACTGGGTCCCTGGGAGCTGCTCAGACTCTTCCTGTATCAAAGCCTTTGGAAGAATGATTGGGTCAAGCCCTGCATAGGTCAGCTTCCCACTGCTGTGATAAGCTAAAAAAACCAGTTTAAAAGGAGAAGCATATTTTGACTTACTGTTTTAGAGGTTTCAGTTCATGGTCCCTGGCTGAACATCGCGGTGGGGAGCTCTTGGGGAGCAAGTGGCCAGGAATCAGAGCAAGAGGAAGGAGCTAGAGACCCCTTCAGGCATACCCCCGTGACCTCACCCCCTCCCACTGGGCTCCACCTCCTCACCTCTCCATGGTACCACAGGCCGGCCATTGAGCCTTCAGCACATGAGACCTGAGGAGCAGTCAAGATCCAAATCATTGTAAGCCCTGACACAGGGCTCAGCTTGGACTCCTTGGGCTGGAAAAGCAGATCCCACAGGTGGGATTTCAGATTGCATGAGTTTCTCTCTCTCGGTTCTGGAGCCTGGGAATGCCAAGCTCGAGGTTGCTGGCCGACCTGCTGCACATAGCCGGGCGCTAGGCCGCACTCCCTGGCTGGCTTGCAGCCTCCTCCTGCGCTTCCGGGGCCACCTTTCACTCTCATGGGCCTGTCCCTCTGCAACCACGAGAGCAGCTGGCTCCAAGCTGCCCGCTTTCCCTTCCCTCCCCTCTTGGTTCTTAGGCTTTGTCACTCTCTCCCTGCCTCCACCCTCTTCGTGAGCCCCGAGTTAAAGGGTCAGGCTGGAAGTAGTGAAGGGCACCGCCGCTCCGGGGTGGTGGGTTTAAGGGACTTGGGGGGAGCCCACAGCACTGAGTCGCAGGGCCTGTCTGATCCCCCCACCCCCTTCCCCACAGCACAGGAAGGAGAGGGAGCCAGATCATAATGCGAAGGTAGGCTGCTGGGCGAGAGTTCCCGAGACAGGCTGTGAGGGGCTGACGGTGGCATCTACTTGGGGACCGACGAGCCCACTAGCTTGGCCCTCGGATTGGTGCTGTCTTTATCCACAGCAGTGATGACAGCGGCCACCAGGCGCCTTGTCTCACAGACCCCGTGTGCCTATCAGTTCATCCACTGGGCTGTAATTTTCCTCGTCAACTCTCTGATTTTCCAGAGCATCTTCCTGCTAAGAGTAGTTTGCTGCCTGTCCATAGGCACCAACCACAGTCACTCAGATATAGATTCTGAACATCAAGTTGCAGCATACACAGGACCCTGGCCTGAGGTGGCAGAGGGCTCTGGGAGGTGCAGCTTGCCTGTGTCTGTCCCCCAGAGGTACGCAGCGCCCAGTCAGCAGCCAGGGCGGGTGCGTGGCTGGTCCATGCCTCCCACTCAGCGATGGCTCCAATGGAGTGATTGTTCTTTTAATAAAAGCATCTTGCCTCGTGCTTCTGTGTCGGGAGGCTGGGCATGCAGGAGGGAAGTACGGATTCTGGAGCGGCTCAGGGTCTAGGAGTGGAAAGTTTCAGAAGCCAAGGCCACAGTACTCCGTCAGGAGGAGGCAACTCCAAGGCTGGCTTGAGGAGGAAGAGGGCTTGGCCAACCCATGAAGTAGGGGGTGCAAGGGCTGTTCCCGAGGATGCTGTGTGTGTGGTAGGACGGTAGGGAGGATCTCAGGGGACAGAGCCTCCAACAGAGCCAGCCAGTGTTGACCTCACCCATGTTTCTGGCTGTGCAGTGGAGCTGGGAATGCAGCCGCTATTTTGTGCTGTGGATCCCGTGACATCTGAGGAAGCCCGTGGGCCCATGGATACTTGCTCAGAATAATGCCTTCAAATGTAGCAGGAGAGGGACCTGTGGGGGGTGGGGAACGGTCCTGGCTCCCCACTCCCAAGCTGCAGTAATCCAGAGGGGTGCTAATGCCTGCAGGGGAGCGGGCTGGAGCCAAGAGTGGGTGGTGCAGTCACCCAATGGCCATGGCTGGTGTAGTCACCCCAAGAGGGACAAGTGATGGGACCTCAGTTCCCACCTGGGGCCTGGGGGTGGTGGTGGAAGAGATGTTTGCAGAATCCCCGGCCGCGATTCCCACTGATGCTCCCCTGGTTGTCTTTCAGGTCAATGAAATCTACCACGACGAGTCACTGGGGGCCCACATCAATGTGGTGCTGGTGCGCATCATCCTGCTGAGCCACGCGAAGGTGAGCACATGGGTGGCCGGGGCCTGCCTGCAGCCCCCAGCCCCACCGCACCCTGGGAGTGAAGGGGGCCCCAGGGCAGGGCAGCATTGTGGCTGATGGCCGGGCAGGGGGAATTGGACCCCGCTGTAGTCCCTGCCAAGCAGGCGAGAGAGGAGCAGAGCACGGGCTGCACCCCGGTATCCAGCTCCTGGCCCTGGGCTGCGGCGGGGGACAGGGGACAGGAGGAGGCTGGGAACATGGGGTCTGACTTGGCTGGTTTTACATGAAAGACACACACACACACACACACACACCAATTGTCACTGTCTCTGGGAACTGGCCAGTGCTGGGAAGGACAGAGACTCCAGGGTCAACCCCCGAGGTCAAAGCCTCAGAAATTCGCCTGCGGTTGACACACCCCCTGCTGGCTGACTGTGTAGGCTTCTCCTCCCTCCTGGTGGCCGCTCCCGCCAGCTCCAAGCCCTTTCCCAGCAGTGTCCTTGGGTCCCTGGTAAAAAGCCACCAGGGACAGTGACCTGGGATAGAAAGAAGAGGGAGCTGCATGCAGAGAGGGAGAAGAGGAGCCAGCGCCGCCCAGCTCTGCACGGGTTAACCCAGAGGAGAGTGGCACCCGCTGTGACGGTCCCCACCTGCAGATAAAGACAGAGGCTGCACACAACTCAGTGCCACACTAGGTGAGTAGCCAGTGCCACCTGGCTACGCAGGAGCTGGGCTTCTCACTCTGGCAGCCAAATTCTGCACCTGCGGTCTGACTCAATGCACAGTGACTGTCAGACGCCACGCGTGGGAACTAACTGATTCTGCTCAAAGACAGAATTTCAGTGCCAGAAACCAGAATCAAACTGCACACAGCCTCCATGCACAAGTGTCAAGTGAAGGGTGGTGAAGGCTCGGGTGGTGAAGGCTCGGGTGCAGAATGAACCCTGTGAAAAGCAGGTCCCTTGCTGCTCCTGCACCCACAAAGCCAGTCACTTGGAAATAGTTGACAGCAGCCTCGGGAAGGACGCTCACCCTGGGTCTGCACGGCCTGGGACAGCTGGGAGATATTCTAGAGCAAGCTGTTAAGAGGAAACACCTGCAAACCTGGCCATGGGCGCCACAGGCTACGTGTTAAACCGCAGTGGACCAAATCCTGCAAAATTGGTGTCATTTTCCCCTTGCCCTACAAATCGTAGAACACTTAAAAATTAAGAGATGTTTAGATTATAAAGAAAATTTCAGTGAATTTTCTAGAGCAAAGAAGGATTAGGTTATATGCTCTGACTAAATGCCCCAAATCTGATGGTGGAGAGTGACGGGAGAGGAGTTTTAAGTCTAAAAACAGTTGAATCCATGTGAAGATGCTTAAAAGCCCCACTGGGAAGGAGAGCACCAGGCTGCAGCTGCAGACAGACAGATCCGAAGGCTCACAGCGGCGCTACAGAGCAAAACTCTCGCACTGGCAAAAATAGCCAATCTGATTCTCTGTGTACGGGTGATTCCAGGGTAACTGAAAGCCATGCAGAGCTTGGATTCCTTCCATGGTTATGGCACCTAAGGTCTGGTCTACATGGCGGGGAGACGAGGAGGGAAAAGCTCCCCTGTGGACTGGCTTGCGTTCCCCACCTGGCTGCTCTGGTATCTGTTAAAAGGGGAAATTGAATCGTGGGGCTGTTTGCTGATGTCGGCAAAGCCCCGGATCTTATTTGGCCCTGAGAGAGTCTGTCTCCTGCAGTCTTGGCTGCTCACAGAGGCCCCTTTCGCAGCTCATTCTTGGCAGATTCTGTCCGGACTGGCCCTTCCCTGAGCCGTTTCCTCTTCCTGTTTTCATGGGGAGTGTGGCCACAGAAAGCCAGGGTCTGAACGTGATGATCGCCAGCAGGGGGCTGCGGTCCTGGGGAAACCGAGGGCCCACATAGCGTGGGACGCACCCTCCGTCCCCAGGGTGAGATGGGAACTCAGGGTTTTTGTTTTGCTTGGTTTTTTTTTTTTAACCATTTGCAAAGTTATTATACAATTACCCCTAGATGGTCAGAGCACCTGTTTTTACTGGTACTGTTTTTTTCAGTTCAAGGAATTATTTGTGAAGGGCAATATGACGCCATGGACCATAGACCACTCTGCAATGCTCTGAATTCTCTTTTTTGTTTTGTTTGGAGACAGGGTCTTGCTGTGTAGTTCAGGCTGGCCTTGAACTCACTGTGTAGCCCAGGCTGGCCTGGAGCTCATGGCAATCCTCCTGCCTCAGCCTTCCAAGTGCTAGGATTACAGGCGTGCACTACCATACTGGCCCGAGTTCATTTTAGTAGCCAGTGTGACCCAAACACCTAAAGCTGCCGACAAAGTAGTGAAGTGTCTCACTTGTAAAAGCAGACACAAAAACAGTACGACATGAAGAATGTGCTGGAATAATGTGTAAAGAGAAGCTCTCACCAGGGTGAAGCAGGATTCATCCTGGGAACAGGGAAGTTTTTCACATCAGGAACTCTGTGCTTCTCACATATTGGAGTCATCTGTTTCCTAAGCACAGCTCTGGCCAGCTGGCCAATATATTTTCTAAGGGATTCTATGTCCCAGGGTTAGGGCTGTCCTCGGGGCTGCCAGCAGGACGTGAGACGCAGGGGTGGTGTGGGCCATCCCCTCTGGGCCAGGGACCCCACGGCTGAGAGCTGCGGGTGGAGGCCATGTAGAGACCGAGCTGTGAGCTGCAAGGGTAGTGGCCGCAGGGGCGTGGGTGGGAAGAGAAGCAGAGGTGCGGCCACCACTGGAGTAGCCAAGGGACGGGGCCCTGTGACCACTGTGCAGAGCTGGCCATGCGGGAAGGCTGCTTTGAGCACCGTGTTTCTGAGTGTGTAACGCCGGTGGGACAGGTACTGGGACCCCAGCCAGGGAGGTGAGGGCAGCTGCGGGAAGCTGGGTGCTCAGTGGGACAACAGAGTGACCACCAGGCAGATGTTTGAATGCTGGATGCCACTAAAAGGCCCAGCAGTTACAATCTGGGTCCCCAAGGTCCCCCCGTCTCTGTGCCCTGAGATGTGACCGCCGCGAGCTGCCTCACCAGAGCCCAAGTCAGCGGGGCTGCCTGAGCTTGGGCTTGAACTTGCAACCCTGGGAGCCAGGCAAACCTTTTCTGCTTATGAAGTTAGCACCTCAGGTATTTCATCACCACGATGCAGAGCCCATGGAACTATAGAAAAGGCTGGCATGGGAAGGAGCTGGGGGCAGGAGAGGAGAGGCCAGTGTGGGAGGGTGGATGGGCTCTCCAGAGACCCACAGTGCTGGAGGGCCTGGTGCCACCCCAGAGGAGGTGGCCAAGGTGAAGTCAGGGTATCAGGGCCCCCCAGGGAAACCTGCAGCCCGAGGTGGTGAGCGGGGAGCTGGCTGAATGGGGGCCATGGAGAAGGGGAGCCCAGGGCCCCCCCAGATGACAAGGCAGGCGGCAGAACGAGTGCTGGCTCCACAGCAGCTGCAAGTAGCTCGTTTCAAGAATTTGAGAAAACTAGCGACAGATGGTAGCATGACAACCAAAATTTTAAGTGAAGTTGGAAAAAGAAGCACATTTACCTAAAAAAGGTTCCACACAGCTGATGCTCTGGATGTGAAGAGATGTTCACACGGGAAATGGAGGGGTCCAACACTGCAGGTAAAGCAAAGGGAGCCGGGCCTCCCAGAGGCGCCTGCAGGAGCTTGGTGCCTGCTCCAGGTGCCCGGCAGCTTCTCCTGCTTCCCCTGGGTGAGGAATCCTGCAGCGCTTGCCTTGAGGGCTGCCGCCTGGAGGGGGTCACAGCAGACCTGGAATCCAGGAAACCACTGTGGGCCTGGAAACCCGAGACAGGCTTGTGCGACATGAAACTAGTATCGAGGTAGAGCAGACAAAATTGTAACTCTTTGTTCCTGCGGATCTGCTAGGGACACTCAAAAGAAGGCATGGTGCAAGGTGTAGTTAGTGAAGAAGTCTGGTGCCCCGACAGATGTCGTCACGTCACCTCAGGGCAGGGACCTATCCTGAGAAGGAAGCATAGATGATCCTCTTGCATTCAGACATGGCCGGGATGCACTGGATGTCACAGTCTGTGGGACGGCGTTGTGTATGTGACCTGTCACTGGCCGTGGCATCGGTGCGTGGTGTGTGAGCTGGTAAGACAGTTACACAAAGATCAGTGAGTCGGGTTTGAACCAGCAGCAGCCTAGTAACATTTAACAGAGAGAGGAAAGTTTCCTGCACAGCAGTACCCAAAACGTAGCAGTAACCTGCCAGGACAGAACATTTCACGTTTTTATTGGTAGGAGAAAGTGAAAATAAATGAAGAAATACATGCTGCTCTTCCTGGGGAGATTGGATATAGAAGAAATGTTGGTTTTTCCCAGATGAAGAATTGGAGATCTGATAAAACGATTCTAAGGTTTATTTAGAAACAGTGGAGAAGGACTGAGGGGCCCTGGAAAGCGCCACAGCTGAGCAGGGAATTACTCCAGACACCTTATAGTGTAAAAATAATTAAAATAATGCTGCATTTGCATAAGCATGAACAGATCAGTTGAATAAAATATCTGAAATTTTCCTATAGATGATTTAACTTTTGATAAAAATGGGAGGGTTATTAAGCATTACAAATACATATAAATTTAGTAAACAGTTTACTCATGGTAAATATAAGCCTACACAACATTCAGCTACTTAAATCACACAAATCAAGAAGAAAAGAACTTTCTAAGCAGAAATTCAACAGAAAGAATTATAAAGAGGAAGGTAGATATTTTTTGGATACTTAAAATATGAAACTTCTTTCACTACACACAAATGAAAGGCAAATACTAACCAGAGAAAGAGTTGCAGTATGACAAAGATGTCCCAGTATGTGGAGAATTACTATAAGTCATCGGGAAAACAAAATTGGCCAAAGAAGTAAATAGTTAATAGAAGCAAAGTACAGATGACTGAAAGAAAACACATGTAAAAATATCTATCTTTATTAATAAATGAAAGAATACGCTGCTTTACAGTGCCCGCCTGAAGGGGTAAGAAGGGTATTTTCCTCGGGCCTGGACGTGTGAGTAGCTCGGTCTCTCATAGCTGAGTGTAAACACGCAGACCTGCTCCTGCGGGAGGAAATGTAACCGCATCTGTCACTGCTGCTGGGAAGCTGTTGATACTTCACACCTGGTCATTCATCTCTAAGTCTCTCTCCTGGAGCAGTTTTCATAGCTGTGACCCAGCTTTAGGACTGGATGGTTGTCATGTTCTTATTTCTAAATGCAGAAAATAGGAATTAACTGACATTTTCTGGTAGCAGAGGTCTAGTCAAATGAACCGTGATTGAATCTCGGTAGAACATTAGGCTGCTGCTAAGTCTCATTTCCACAGCATGTTCAGAGACCTCGGGAGACGGTGACAGTGCTGCTCGTGTACCTGTGTGTTTGAAAAGCTGGACCGAGTTTACAGTGTGACCTCAGATGTATACACGTGTACACAGGAGAGACCAGAGAGCATATGCCAGTCGTCGACAGTATTTATTGCTGGGCCATAGGTTAAGGAATTGTTATTTCCTTTCTGTGTATTTTACTGAATTTTCTTAACCATTATGATAGGCATGGTTTTTACAAGTGAAAGAGTGCATTTTTAAGGCATTAAAAAGTGGTTCACATTAAAAAATCCTTCAAGCATCAGGGGACCCAGGGATGCGGCTCTGCTGGTCCCCTGTCCCCAAGGGGCTCTGTGGTGCCCCACACTTTATACCAGATCTAAGTGAAGACAGAGAAGGGCCTGGTGCTCCCCCCACACCTCGGCTCTTGGGGAGGCCTTTGTGTTCTGCCTCATTAAGAGTCATGGGCATCCTTGTAAGTGTGCAGTCGGGAGTTCGATCCCCGGTAGGAAAAAAAAAGTCATGGGTGTGTATAACCGTCGGTGCTTGCTAGAGAAACAGGTTTAATGCAAGATAGACACATATATAAGAATTTATCAGATTAGCTCATGATGCACCTAGTCGGGCGTGGAAGGGTGAGAGGGTCTGTCTGCCCGCTGGGGACCTGTGGGATCCAGTCCCAGGCCTGGAGCTCACCGCGGTGTCCTGTGCCAGCCCCTTGGGAGGCTCAGGGTCTGCAGGAGAAGCCAGGAGATGACGCCCAGGATGGACATGCAGACAGGAGCTGCTCTGAGGAAACGGAAGCCAGGTTTCTTCTTTGCTTCCCTTGTATGATTCTGGTGACAATCCTCCCTCAGCTGTCTTCCACACCCAGACGCTGATACTTCAATTTAGTTGGGCATTTCTTATCAAGTTGACAAACGTCAGTCACCTGTCAAGGTGTGTATGTGTGGTGGTGTTAGTCAGCTTTCCACCACTGTAACAAAATACCCAAGGTAAGCAACTTACAAGGGGAAAAGGCTTCTTTTGCCTCATTTTCATAGACCTTAATGCATGGTCGCTTGGCTCTTGTTGCTTTGGGCTGAGAGAGAACAGTGCCTCACAGCAAGATGGAGGAAACTGCTCTGTCCTAGCCCAGGAAGCAGACCAAGACAGAAAGGGCCGGAGTCTCTCCCCTCGAAAGGTGAAGGGCTGGCGCAGCACCCAACTTCCCTCCACCTGGCCCGAGGTCCTGAGGTTTCACCACCTCCCTTTCCCACCTTGACACCCTGGGGTCCAAGCCTGCAGCACACAGGCCTTCAGAGAACATTCCAGAGCCCAACAAGAGAAGGAAGCACTGTGCACAGCTGTGGACTCTGCAGCTTAAGCAGACACAGCATGAGATGCAGCTTTAGGAGCAGCATCATGGGAAGGAGAGACCACCCCCCCAGGGCCATGCATGCAGGAAAGTGGGGGCAGCCCAGCCCCTGCGGCACCTCAGCACGGAAGGCCCCGCTGCTGCCCCTGCAGACCTGCTCCTGTGCAGAGCACCTTTCAAATGAATTATGAGAAGAGGCAAACGTGAGAAAGCGCAGGATAGACAAAGAAATCCAACCCTGCTTTCTTACGATTAGATGCCATAGTTTCATAAATTTCACTCAGTCTGGTGGCTAGTAAACATGTCTGACTCTGTCATGTCTGACATGTCTGGATGAGGTCTGTGTCCCTGGCATGGGCTCGTCTGTGCATAACTTCGGTCCCACATTCAGTTCCAGGGTGCCCTGTGGCCCAAGTCCCCAAGCTCAGCCTCAGGCTGGGCAGCCTGGATCCCAGAGCAACTCGGGGGTCCACTGAGGTCACAGGGCAGGCAACGAGATGACCTGAATGCTACTGAGGAAGGAGACGCAGTGGGATGGGCAAGGGGGCAGGTGCCATCCCAACTGAGCTCTGGGGTAGCAGAGACAGGGACCCAGCGGGTTTCACCTGTCCTCCTGGAGGAGCCCAAAACCATGCCATCTGCACGGGAGATGGGGTTCTGGGGACAGAGTGGCCCACGGCAAGGGTGCATTCAGCCCAGGCCCTGGGAGGGTCTCCGTTTCCCGCTGAGGAATGAGGCCCCCATCCCCTGCCCCAGGGATAAGTGAACTATGACAAAATCAGAAGGGCTGCAGCCAGGAGCTAGACGGCAGCATTCCCCGGGAAGGGTGCTGTAAGGCCGTGACCTGGTCCCCAAGGCAGAGTGGCCTGCACGTGTGCTCAGCGTCTGCACTCATCCCAACTGTGACAGAAATAGACCAGCTTCCCCTTTGCCCTCCCTCCCTCCCTCATCTGTCCCTAGGTCCTGGCTCCGGCAGGGATAAAATTGGTGGCACTTGTATGAGTGACATGTTGTTTGTCTTCTAGCTTATGAGAAGCCTCTGAGTTATCTCAAGTTTTTCCTAAAACAACATTTTTCTCCATTTCTTTAAAAAAAAAAAAAACAGAAGAAAAGCGACGATCTTATTTTATACACTATGCCATCAGCCCAGGAGCGGGCACCCGCCTCACTCCAGGGTTGCATAGCAACTGGCTTTTCAGTTGATTCCGAGAGAAGGGACCACACAGCTCCTCAACTGTTCTCATCTTGAATATTTCCTGGTATGATGAAAAGCAAAGCAAATGAGAATCAGAGACCTGGGGACAACCAGAGAAAGACACGAGGTGTCTGGCTGGGAAAGGCCGGGTCCAGGCAGCAGGGAACGCTTGCTGGATCTCTCAGTGTGCCGAGCAAAAGGTCAGACAGCCTGGCCGAGTCCTGTTGAAGTGGGCAGGGGTGAGAAGAGCTCGGCAGCCCGGAGCACAGCGGGCGGCCAGCACCTTGTGTGGTGCCACCCTGCTTGATCCGAGCAAGTCCCCAGTGGACCAGCACAGCACGGAGGGGGGGCAAGGCCAGAGAGAGGGCATCTGGGGGCACCGCCAAAGGCCCTGCAGGCCCTGAGACAAGGACGGGGAGGACAAGCGTACTCCTGCTGCAGCCTGGGGCAG
The DNA here is from genome assembly GCA_004027455.1 of Hydrochoerus hydrochaeris. Lineage (NCBI taxonomy): Eukaryota > Metazoa > Chordata > Mammalia > Rodentia > Hydrochaeridae > Hydrochoerus > Hydrochoerus hydrochaeris. Next base: position 32,236 of record PVLA01005538.1, read on the forward strand.
CCCCTGGGCCTCCTGAGCACCCCGGGGTCTCAAGCTGAAAGGCACAAGGCCAGATGGTCTGGGGCAGGTTACTCATGTGTGACAGGGACACCCTGAGTCCAAGGAAGGACGAGGGGCTTCGGGGCCAGGCAGGACCCAGTGATGCTGCTGACCTTGGGGCCCAGCGTTTCCATGTGGTTTGGGTGCAGCAGGAGCCAGCCATGTGGTGCAGGCCCCCCAGGGTCGCTCTCTGGATGACCACAGTAAACACCGTGGACAGGCTCGGGAGCTGCCTACCTACAGGAGTCCGGAGCGGGGCAAGTTGTCCAGAACCGCCCGGAAACCTCGCCTTGCGCAGCCCTGCGATGGGGTCTGGGCCTGGAGCCCCCCAGATTACCCATTCCAGTTCCGGTTCTAGTTCTGGGGCGGCCCAAGCCCAGGCTACCGGTCCCGCTTTCTTGTCCCCTTGACTGAAGGAGGGAAGAACATAAATAATTCAGCGTCTTCCAGCGCAAACGATGGTAGGGGCAGAGAGCCACGCTTGGAGCCGAACTTCCTGGGCAGGTTCCAGCCGGTCCGAGGCCCTGAGCCGCGTGCCCGCTGCAGCAGCGCCACCTGGCGGCCTCCACGGGTGGAACTCGGATAAAAGACTCCTGGGGCCCCAGCCTCTTTCCAGCTGTGAACTTGGGGCAACGCACTTTCTCACCCTGAAAGTGGGGTAGCAGTGGCTCGGTGAGGGCAGCGGGAAGGTTCACTTGAGATGGTATGCGCGGGGCCCGGGGACTGGCCCACCGGCTGCCGCTCCCTGCGGCCCTGCAGCCTTGCATCTCCCTCCTAACCCAGCCTGGCTCTCCACAGTGCATTCATTCATTCACTCATTCATTCGCTCAGTGCTAAACGCGAGCCCCAGCAGGCAGGGGCCGCTGCTCCCTGTCATATACTCCCTGGCCTTGCGGGCGGGCGGAGCAGGGAGTATGCAGGCATCTTGGGGTAGACGCTGCCCACTTGCCCGCCGAAGGCCTGCTGACCCCTCATTGCCTCCAAGGGCCCAGTGGGGTTGGCCGGACTGCTGCAGGGTGTGTGAGGATGTGGGTGACCAGTGCTCCCCCAGCTCTGGGGCTGGGGAGTCTACAAAGTCACCCCACCCACCACGGGGTGAGGGGCCAGGTCCTTAGACCTCCGTGCTCTGTCCCTGGGGCCCAGGGGCCCTCGCTCCCCCAGGACAGGGGCCCTGCAGCCCCTCCCCGCCCCATCCTCCATCAGCACCACTTGCTCCCTGCCTCAGCCTCTGGACAGAGCTGCGTGTCTTGGGCTTTGCTGTTACCCCTGCCGAGCTTGGGGTGCTGCTCTGAGGAGCACATCGCTGTGGGCTTTCTCTGTCCCCTCTCCCTGCAGCACTGCTGAGAAGAGGGAGCGTTGCACAGACTCCCCAGAAGCCAGTGCAGAGGTGGGCAGGCAGGTGGGGTCAGACCGCTTCTGGGGGAGGGGAAGCCACCAGCTCGCTGGCCCAAGCCGCCTCCCCAGCGGAAGCAGGCCCACTCTCTGCCTCCCTGTTTCCCCGGTGCACTGGGAAGAGACTCAGGTGTGGGCAACGCTGTGGTGTCCCCTTGTCCAAGGCTCCACTTGCTACCTTCTCAATCACCCGTGATCAAACACAGTCTGAAAATATCAACGGAAAACTCCAGAAACAGTTCTTAAGTTTTAAATGTAAGCTGCTCAGAGGGGTGCGGTACAGTCTCTCGCCCTACCGCCCTGCGCCCCCCTGTGAACTGAATTGGTGCTTGCACGGTCCCCACATGGGGTGTGCTACCCCCCCGTTAGTGACTCCAGAGCGGGCTTGGTTCGCTCCAGCAGCTGTAGTGTGAGTGGTTACATTGCCTTAACCCTTGTTTTACTTAATAATGGCCTTAAAGTGCAGGATTAGTAATGCCGGCAACCTCAATATGCCAAAGAGAAGCCTGAGCGTTCTCATGAAGTGGGAAAGTGAAGGTCCCCCGTAGGTGTGTGGAAGACGTAGGATTCACTGCTGTGGTTTCCTTGGGGATCTTGGGACGTCCCTCTCATGGGTGAACAGAGACCACCATGGATGTGTCTCCTCACTTGGAGGAAGGCGTAGTCCAGGGCTGTAACCTGTGGTGGGGGTGGGGCGGTGCAGGGTTGGGTGGAGGTTGGATCACTGCGTGGGCCCCTTGGAGCCTGTGTGACTCATGGGAAGCTGCCCATGAGCATCAGGACCATCTCCCCTGCCCTGGCGTGCAGCAGGGAGACCCTGAGAGGTGCTGCGATCCCTGTTCTTCCAGGGCCAGCTGCAGTCAGACCTCCTGGGACCAGACCTGCCAGCCCCCCTCCATGCCTGGATAGCTGTGCCTGGGACGGGTCCTTAGGACATGAGGCACCAGTGTGAAGGCCCCTGGGGGTCCTCATGATCGGGGAGGGTGGGCTGAGGGAAGGTGAGGGCCAGGAATAGGCAGGACTATGTGGGTGCTGGGGGGGGGGCTGCTGCGCTGACCCATTCAGCCGGATCTCGGTGCCCCCGCATCTCTGCTCCATTTGCTTCGCCTGGGTCCTGCGCCGGCCCTGGGCCTTGGGGCTGATCACCCGTGAGTGTTGCGCCTGAGAAGTGGGGTGCTCCAGAAGCCCTTACCGTGAGACACGCTGGGCAGGAGAAAGTCCCATTAGTGTCACAGACACCACGGACCCCACACCGCCCCACTGGGGTGCAGCCCCTCACATACCTCCTCTGCCACTATATCGGTGGTCACCTGGGTATAGACCAGGCACCATATCTGCCCCATCCTCCCCACCCCCCAAGCCCTTAGCCACCTCTGCTTCCTGCCACCCCCAGGCTCTGACTCCTGACACTGCCACAGCTTCCCTGACTGTCCGTTGTCCCCTCCCCGTCTCCTCCCTCCTCACTGGCCAGGGTGGCTCTGTCTAACAAGCCTATGGGCCCTGCCCTGCTGTGGTCACAGCCTCTCGAATGCTCCAGACCCAGTGAGACCCTGGCCCGTGGCTCCATGGCGCCCACCTGAGACGCGTCCAACCTTGAAAGGCTTGGGGCGGGTGGGTGGAGGGGAGGGTGCGGGTGGCCCTCCACACCTGTGGTCCATTCCTGCAGGCTCCTCCAAGGGGTGGCGTCTGTACTGAGCACATGCTGTCCCCCACATGACACAGCACAGCAACTGTCCACGTGGTGCGTGCTTGTGTGTGAGATCAGTGGTCTGGAGGCCATGTGAGGCCGGGCGAGGGGAGATGCTGTGCACATGTGTTTCACCTTACAGAAAGGATGTGGGCATTCTGCTCCCCCCAGGTACCAGCAATGGCCTCACCTTGTCACTCAGAGAGCCTCAGCCTCGGGTTCAGTCTGTGGGTGCTGAACTCTGACCCATTCCCTTCCTCAACTTTCTGGGGCACCCCACACCCAGCATCTTACAGTGTGCAGCACACAGTCCCTGTTTACGAAGTCCTTCCTGCCCGGGGCTCCCCCTGCCTGGGGCCACGTCCTCCAGTCCTCTTCTCTGCCCTCCCCTGGGGCAGCATCCTTAACCCCAAAGCTAGGAGATGGATTCCAGACCAACCATTTCAGCAGCACGAACTCCTCCCGGGCTGGAGAACTCAGTGGCTGTCTGCCTTCTGGAACGGGTGAGGAACAAAACAGGGCAGGAACAAATCAATATTTCATTGGATTATCCTGCCGCAGCAGCAGGGTCACGTTGGTGGCCAAGAGGGGCGAGACCCTGGCTGCACACTGGTGGCCATGCCAGGCTGGCAGAGCCCGGGAAGGCTTCACCCCGCTCTGGAGGAGACCTGGGAGGGGCGCCTTCCCCCAGGCCACCCTCCTGTTAGCACGTCTTTGTGAAATGCGGGTTTAATGAGTGTCTGAGACACCCAGGCTCGTGTCCGGCCCAGCAGTGGACACTGCCTCCTCCTGCTGGGCCTTTCTTCTTGGTTTGCCCCGGTCCTCACCACTCCTCACTGGCCCCCCCTTTCTTCCTAGCACTGTCAGGAAATGTCCCTCCGCGGCTCAGCCCTCTGTGACCCACAGACCCATTGCTCTGGTTTATGTCACCTGTCGTACCCATCCAGGACATGGGTTGCAGTGTTCTTCCAACGCTCCCTGGAATGCAGGCTCTGTCTGCACCGCCTCAGCCTTTGGGCTGGATGAGACACGTCCTGTGATGACCCTTTTCTGTGGCCCTAGACCAACAGTCTTAAGCTCAGGATCTCACGGGCCCACGCTCTAGGGTGTGGTCAGACTCGCTCCTGAGGATGCGGGAGTCCCTGGGTCCACAGTGAGGAGCGAGGGGCTTTGATTTACTCCTCCTGAGCTGTGACCTCTCGGGGCGCCCAGAAGTAGATACCACCAGGCAGGGAATGAGTCTGAGGGTCTGGCTTGGATCTGATGCCAATATCGGCTCCCTTGCTGGGTGGCTCCTGCATGGGCCGGGCTGGCCAAGGTTTGGCTGTAGACACAACCAAGTCCACATCCCAGCGGCTTTAAACAGCAAAGTTCATTTCCTGCTCGCTCTGTTTGTGCTGTGAGTCTAGGGTACGGACACGGAGTTGAGTGGCCAGAGTGACAGCAGCACACCTGCCACAGTACTGGACCCCCTGCCGGGGGAAGAGACCGGAAGGGTCCAGTGGAGAGCTGCGCGGCTTTTGCTCTCAGCCATTTGGCCAGAGCTGCTGATGCTCCTGCCTGTCACAAGGAGGCAGGAGCGCCCCTCCCCGGCCTCCTCCTGCCTCCCCTGAGCTGTACCTCTCAGCTCAGACCAGTCCCAGTCGCAAGTCTCTGGTTTGTGAGTCACTTCTAGGGCTCACTGCCATCCTGTTAGTGAGCAGCAAGCCACAGCAACTCACAGTGGGCTCTGTGCTTAGGACTGGGGAGCTGGTCTGGCATCATGTGAGTCCCGGACGTGGTGACACAGGGACCCTGGCAGTCACTCCTCACTCCTCTGAAACTGTCTTGCTCACTAACGGTTCTCTACCTCTGCCCTTCGCACCTTATGGTGACTGTCCAGTCACTCTATGTCGGAGGGGGACTGGCTCCAGGACCCCCAGGGGTGCCCAAGTCCCATATATAAGATGATACCATGTTGGCATAAACCTGTGCACATCGCTGTGGTTTACACCGTCTCTAGGTGACTTTACAATACCTGATACAGTGTAAGCACTCTGCAAAAGGCTCCTAGCCTGTATTATTTAGAGAAAAGCAAGGACCAGGTCTGTGTGTGTTTGGTACAGAGGCAGTGTTTCCCAGACATCTTCAGCTGGAGGTGGGTGGACTCTGGTTTAGAGCAGAGGGAGCTGTGCTCTGTGGCTACATTTGTGCAACAGAAGCAGCAGAGCCCCTTCAGCTGTGCCTGGAATGTGGGTCTTATAGACGGGTGTGTCCCTGAAGAGGAAGAATGCGCCCAGGGCTCCTATACGGGCTCAGCTCTGTGGAAGGGAATTTCTCCAGGGTGGGAGGAGGGTGTGGGAGGGTCTTGAGAGGAAAGAATGGGCCATCACAGGACGCCTTCTTCTGGGTGAATGGTGCCCGTCTTGTTGGGGGAGGGGTGCTGGGTGAACACAGTTTGGCTTTAGCTTTCCTGGGTTCAAATCCAATCTCTTCCACTTCCCAGGCACATGAGTCGGGGATGCAGCTTCTCTGCCCTTGTGGGGTGATGTGCACCAATGCCAGGGTAAGGAGTGGCTCACAGTCCAGGACTGTGGTTCACTGCCAGCCTTGGCTACCGAGTGTGTGTCGGGATCCACAATGGAATGTGCTCATTGCCAGTGGCTTCCCATCTGTGGTTCCTGTGCAAATGCTGTTTTTGTTCCTGCTCCTCACACAATCCCTTCAGAGCAGCTGCATTTTCCTGTTGTCTGTGCTGTGTGGTCAGTACTGTCTAATGGGAAAACGTAAGGCCACCTGCCCCTCCTCTGGGGGTGCACACCCCACTGGGATTTCCACCACTCCTGCTGGAGCTCCTGAACTGTTTGGGTGAGATCCACATGCACTCGCCTGCTGTCCAGAGCTCGCACTGGATAAGTCCCCAGTAGAATGCAGGGACTCCTGGAGTGGATGGGTGAATGCATTGACTGGGGGAAGCCTTAGGTGACCCCGGAACTTTGCTCCCATGTCTCGCTCACAAACTCTGCAGTGCCTTTGTATGGAAACTCCCACAGGTGACTGGAGCCGAGTGAAAGGCAGGTCCAGGAGTGCCTGAGAAGGGCTTGGTGTCACCTAGACCCGACCCCCAGTGTTCACACAGCTGCTGGCTTGTCCCCCACAGTACAACCCCTCTCTCTTCATGCCTCTGCAGTCCATGAGCCTCATCGAAATCGGAAACCCCTCACAGAGCCTGGAGAACGTCTGCCGCTGGGCCTACCTGCAGCAGAAGCCGGACACAGGCCACGACGAATACCACGACCACGCCATCTTCCTTACGCGGCAGGACTTTGGGCCCTCGGGCATGCAAGGTAAGCTCTACCCTGCAGGCCTGTGGCAGGGAGACCCGCGGGGCTGCATGCAGCCCTGCTGGGGGAATGTCTGGGCAGGCGTGGCTGGGGCCACCTGAGCGGGGCAGCATTCCATCCTTGATGATGACCTCCTGGCCCTGGAGACCACTGGGCCATCAGTCTAAGAAGCTACATCCCCAGGGGCCGAGACCAGACGTGACCGGTGAGGTAGGAGCTGGACCCAGGAGCCCAAAGCCTGGGCAGCTTCTGAGAGTGGGTTTCAGAGGCGTTTGCTTCCCTGGTTTCTAAAACAAATATGATTGGCTGCCAGCCTTCAAAAACTTCGGGATTTTTACATAAAAACTCAAACTACATAGAGAGAGAGAGAGAGAGAGAGAGCACTATACTAAACTAGTGGAGAATATATACTGTTTATGATGCATGTGAAAATATACCAAAACAGAAAGAAAATCCCAACAAAATGTAAAAGATCAAACTCTTGCAGAGTATATTTCCTGATCACACCAGAAAAGAATGACGAGAAATCCTAAATGTTTGGAAATTAAATAGCACACTTATAAATAATACATGGGTCAAACAAGAAATGGCAACAGAAATTAGACTGTATTTGTAGTTGAATGGTAATGATGGTTAGACACATCAAAACTCATAAACCAATATAATTAGGTTGATACAGCTTTCAATGCAGTTATTGGGAAAATGGCTGAAAATCAATTGTATGCATACGTCTCAAAAATTTAACGAAGAGCATCAAATTAAATGCCACAGAAGTAGGAGGAAGGATATTATAAACGTAAGAGCAAAATTATTCAAATATAAAACAATTATAATAGAAAAAATCAATAGAACCAAATTTCAATTCTTTGAAAAACATAGTTTGAAATTGAAAAACCTGTAGCAATGCTAGTTTAAAAAAGAAAGTACAAATCATTACACACCCTACAGAATTTTTAAAAGATAGAAAGTATTTTGAAGAGCTTTATATCAGTAAAATATAAAATCTGAGAAAATAACAGTGTCATGGCTATTAAAGAAATTAAATTTATAATTAAAAGCTTACTTTAAACTTCAGGAGTTAATAGCTTTGCCAGGTAATTCCCCATAGTGTTTAAGGAATAATAATACCAATCACACACAAACTTCTAGAGAATGGAGACAGTTTCCAACTAATTTTATGAGACCTGCATAAGCTTGAGAGCAAAATTAAAGAAAGAAATTACAGAGAAAAACCATAAAGGCAATATCACTCAAAAATAAAAATGCAAAATCTCAAACTGTTAGCAAAATTCTAAGAATGCAAAGTTGGTTTGATATCAAGTCATTGTGATTCAGCACATTAACAGAACAAGGTAGACTCTTAAATGGTCATCTCAGTTTATCCAGAAAAAGTTTTCAACTGAAATCGAGATCCATATACAAAAAACTATTTTAACATGGCACTGGACAGTTATGAAGAGCCCACGCAAGCACCACATATAATGGTAAAATGTTGAAAGCATTATTCTAGAACGAGAGCAGGCCAAGTGTGCCTGCCAGACCACTTCTATTCAGCATTATAGTGAGGTCCTAGCCAGTGAAATGCAGCAAGAAAAAGAAATGCAAATATAGGCATCAGATAGAAAAAAAAATCAAACCCTCATTTGAAGATGGTACATTTGCATACATAGAAAGGCCTCAAAAAATTATGAAGGGTTATGAGGATTACCAGTTAATATGATCATGGTTGCTGGAGATGTTGGTCACAAAAATCAAACAAATTTCTCAGAAAGTTGTAAAACATTTTCGATAGAAACTGTGAAACATAAAATAAAGGAAAGGATCCAGTCTAGCGCATTCTAATACAAGTTTAGTTCCTGCAGGATATTTGGGAGATATTAAAACCAAATTGATTCTAATATTTATATAGAAATGCAACAAGCTAAGAATAACCGAGAGCAAGAGCAAAATATTTAAAATTTATGAAAATACAACAGAGTGAATTTTGATGTGAGGGTGGGCGCACAATTGGATCAGAATACTGTGCTGAGAGCTGAACCTATGCGTGTGCGGACACTTGGTTTATTTCAGTGGTGGCACTTCAGAGTACAGGGCAAAGACAAACCTTAAAGCAATGGTGGCATCCACTGAATAGCCAAACTGGGAAAAGAGATGCAGTGTGACACCCCTGCTTCACGCTTTCTACAGACACTGTCTCATGCGAATTTCAGACCTAAATGTGAGAGGTGAACTCAAACCTACAGAGGGTCATACAGGCTGAGTGTCACTAATCTGAGAATCCAGAATCTGAAAATTTCTGAAAGCTGCTCTGATACCCCAAGGAGAAGATTGCGCACAGAACCCCGGGAGGGGTTGCCGTCGGACTGCAGTGCCACGAAGCGGAGGCTCCAGGCAGCGGTGCGCAGCACCTCTCAAGCACGAGTGTTTTGCCTTGGGTACTGTCCGTGAGGTATCCCATTATGTTTATGAAAATATGCAAAAGCTTGAAAAAACCTGAAATCCAAAACTTCTGGGCCCAAAAAATTTTGAATAAGGGATACTTGACCAGTGTAGGAGAGTATGTCTACATTCTTGGAATGTAGCTAAGTTTTCTTTAAAAATAAAAGAAAAGCACTGATTCAAGGGAAAAGTTTGGTACCATTAACAGCTTCTGTTCCTTGAAGGCACCATTAATCCATGCAAGTTACGTTCGTAACAGATCTAACTGAAGACTTGTGTGAAGCACTCCTATGAGTCAGGAGTGATAATAAGGAGGAATCCAGTGGGATGATGAGCAGGGGACCTTGTCGGGCCCTAGATGAAGTATGCGTGACAGATCGGTGCAGTGGTTGGACCTCAGGGGTTTGGAGAAGTACAGTGTATGGGGGACATGGAGAGAATGGCTGGGAGGTCCACAGCCACCTTGCCGCTCCTTCGAGCTCAGGAGGGAGGAAAAGGGCTTTCACGTAAAGTGACCTCAGCCTTCACTCTGAAATGCAAAAAGACTGCCATTGAGTGCCAGGCATCAAAGGACAGGAAGAGACACAGCAGAAAACACAGCAGAGAAAAAGAGGGCCAAGGTGGAAAATACACAGAAATCTTAAAACCGGACTCCAGAGAAAATGAAGCTAATTTAGAGGATAAGAAGAGCATTTCATAAAATAGTTTTCCCAGAGATTTGGGAAACTACATCCACAAACCCAGGATAGGTTGCTATGAACCACTGGAGGACAACAATATTTTTAAGAAATTAAAGGTGGTGATAGGTAAAATAAAAAGTTCAAAAGCTAATGCTGAAATTTTTTTTAAAAGGAAAAACAAAAAGGCCACCTCTAAGTTTAGAACAAAAGGACATAAAGATTAAAATCAGAAAAAACTTAGAAGACATGGAGACTCAGTCCAGGAGGTAAAACATCTACCTAATACGATTTCCAGAAAGTGAGAACAACTGTAAAATAAGAAGTAAAATAAACAAAGAGTTTTTCAGATAGTTTTGTTTTCCAGCAGACAGTAGCTGCACCCTTTGAAATGTCAGCGGCTGCTGCAGTATTGAGCATGGGTGTCTAAAGGTGCTCACCCTTGGGTGCTCACGTGCTGAAGGGAGAGCTCCCCCATGACCCCACAGTTCCTTCCAAGCCTGCAAGCCAACAGTAGAGTCTTCCATTTATTGCAAGAGGAAAGGGCAGTGGTTGGATTAGTGTATTTGTACAGACAAGTCCAGAGTAACAAGTCCCAGGCCTCAGTGTCTCTCTTTCTTTTTGTTTTTCCCTTTATCGTGCCACCTAGCCATCTTGCAAAGGAGCATGATGGGCATGAGCCAGCTTGGGGCATGGAGCTGGGGTTCTGATCAGGCCAGCTTCTGGGGAGCCCATGTGGATGAGCATGAACCCCTTGGAACATACAGCTCTAAGCACGCTCCCCTGCCCTGTCTGCACCACCTCTTTCCCCGGAGATGAGAACCAGAAAACCAGAGGGGCCTGGGGAAGGTGCCCTCCCTATGGGAGGTGGGCTCAGAGGGCCAAGGCCAGGACAGGGTGGTTCTGGAAGAGCGAGAGGTATGGGGACAGCGCACTGCTGGGGTCCAGAAAGTCTCCCCGAAGGTGGGAGAGGCCCACAGATGGGATGCCGTGGACATCCTGGCTGGTAGGTGGAGACAAGAAATCGACCACAATGTTGACTTTGACAGGCAGGGCAGCCAAGGGCCTGGGCAGTGGCCGGCTGAGGTCTGACATGCAATGTGACTGTCTTCCGAGCCACACCAGCAAGGGCAACTCCGTAGCTCGGGGCCAGACCTGGAAGAGTCCGGGCCAGGCCTGCTCCTCCCCTATTTGGGTTTTGCAGGCTCAGGGCTGCCTCGGACAGAGCTCAGGTCTGGGACTCTCCGAGCCACCTTTTACCCTCCCAGGCTATGCTCCTGTCACCGGGATGTGCCACCCCGTTCGTAGCTGCACCCTGAACCACGAAGATGGCTTCTCCTCGGCTTTCGTGGTGGCACATGAGACCGGCCACGTGTAAGTGCCTGGCCACGTGTTCCATCTGGGGACAGCTGGGCTTGGAGAGAACTCCTGGATCCTCTTCCCCCTCTGCGTGCTTCCTGGCTGAGAGGGACAGCTATGTATGATGTTCTGTCCAGCACTGCCCAGGGCGAGCTCCAGGTCCACTTCCTACTGAAGCAGCAATGGAGCGAGGAAGCCCGGAGGGCTGGGCATCTGCTTGGGCCCAGGGAGGGCTGGGGTCCTTGAGCCATTGTCCTATCCAAGCCAGATGAGGGGTCCTCCCCAAGTTACAGGAGTCCCTAGGGCCCCCAAGCTACTTGGGGGTTGGAAAGCCGCTCTTCCACCCAGCCTCTCGTGCCTGACGCCCTCTGAGCTCCTGCATCTTGCAGCCACGCGGTGTTGACCGGCAGGGGAGAGATGCGGCTCGTCCTGCCGGCATAGAGATGCCCGGGATGCCATGGCTTGGCACATGCCGCAGGCTCCCCAGGGTCCGCAAGACACAGTGGCCCTTGTTGGGGGCAGGCCACCTAGGGGGGCTGCCTGCGACACCCCCTCCCCAGGGTAGCTCTAGCAGGTAGAAAACCAGTAGCACCCAGCACAGGGCAGATCAGGCCCTCCCAGTGTGGGGCGGTCAGCCTTGGCGGAGGGGGTGCCCCTAGCTCTCCAGCCAGGCCGCTTTGCTCTGCTCCCTGCACAGGCTGGGCATGGAACACGACGGCCAGGGCAACCGCTGCGGTGACGAGGTGCGGCTGGGCAGCATCATGGCGCCGCTGGTGCAGGCCGCTTTCCACCGCTTCCACTGGTCCCGCTGCAGCCAGCAGGAGCTCAGCCGCTACCTGCAGTGAGTACCCCCTCCCCAGGGCCCCCGGGGCGACCCCCCTCCCCAGCCAACACTAGGGCCCTCTGGCCACAGGCTGGGGATGGCTCCCATCAGCGGGGAGCCTGGCCTTGATGGCAGGTGACACAGCAGCAGTCCTGGGAGTGGCGGCGGGGACACTGAGGCAGCACACTGAGGGCTGAGTGTACAGACATGCCCACCTTGCGGCTCCAGCAAGTACCTCGGCCAGCGCCTGCTAAAGGCCACTGTGGCAGTCACCCGCGTGTCCTCACAGCTCCTATGACTGCCTGCGGGACGACCCCTTCGCCCACGAGTGGCCCGCGCTGCCCCAGCTGCCCGGGCTGCACTATTCCATGAACGAGCAGTGCCGCTTCGACTTCGGCCTGGGCTACATGATGTGCACCGCGGTGAGTGGGCGCCAGGGGCCAAAGGGCAGGACACGTGGGGGACAGGACTGGGGCCAGAGGGCCAGAAGGCCAGCGGGGCACGCAGGAGTCTGGTGGGCATCCGTGTCTGCCTGCAGAGTTTGGGGGGCTTCCCTGGGCAGGAGGGGACGTGGAAAGGCTGAGTTGGGACAGAGCGGTCAGCAGGGAGGACTCGCACACACCGAGGCCCAGAGGGGAGGGAGCATGCACCCAGGGGAGCAGCACTCCGTGGCCCCAGGCTGAGTGCAGGGTGGAGATGGCTGTGGCAGCGTGGCCCCTAAACCGAGGCAGTGCTCAGAGGTCACTCAGCCACCTTCCAGACGAGGAACCCAGGCTCAGAGCTCGGTCACCGGCAGAGCCTGAGTGGCAGCATGTGGAGCCCAACAGGCTCGGTTCTCAAGGCCAGTGTACCCCGATGTGACGCTTGTTCCTTGAGATGTGCTGGTGCAGAACCCCTCAGGACAAGCAATAGAAAGGGGCAGAAGAAGGAAGGGACACTGGTGAAGCTGGGGCCAGGGGACCTTAGGACCCGAGGGCAGGGCCTCTCTGGGGCCCGGGCAGAGGCAACTGTGGCAGGGAGGGTGTGGTGCCCACCTGGCACTGCAGAGACTCCCCTCAGAGCACCCAGTGCTCTTGCCTGGGCAGAGCGCTGCCCAGCAGCTCCCTGGCCAGGTGCTCTGGCTCCCATCTGCCTGGCCATACTCCACAAGGTCGCAGCCTCAGCCTCCAGGGCCATGCGTGGCGCCTGCACTGTGTGCACACAGTCCTAGAATTTCTGATTACACAGAACTCACAGCACCCAGTGGCCACACAGACCCCGCACGAGGTGGTCCCCGCTGCGGGAGGTGACCTGGTGAGCTGCTGGCTCTGTCTTCCAGTTCCGGACCTTTGACCCCTGCAAACAGCTATGGTGCAGCCACCCTGACAATCCCTACTTCTGCAAGACCAAGAAGGGGCCCCCCCTGGACGGAACCATGTGTGCACCCGGGAAGGTGAGCCGGCAGGCGGTGGGCAGAGCAGACCACCAGGAGGTCCCCCGAGTGTGGTACCCACACAGATCCTCGCGCTGCCCATCCGATTACTCCCCACACTTAGCAGTGCAGCGCCCCTGCCACCTTGTGCTTCTGACACCTGTGCTCTCCCTACGACAAAGCCCCTGCATGTGCAGGGTGACTGTGTGTCACCTCACTACAAGGACAGAATTGGGGTGCCTGACCGGGATAAGATGCAGCCTCTGCACCCCAGGACCTCTGTGACGGCCCCTTGTAAGGCAGACTGGTTCCTGGAGGTCACTACCTGGTCTCCTCACACCCATTGCCCACCCTGAAGCAGACCCACAGAGAAAGGCATTCGGCTTCCTGCCAAACTCTGGGGTCTCACCTTTGTTCCTCCGAAGCCACACTGGCCACCAGGGGGCACCAGGGAGTCAGAGCAGCCATCAGCCCAAATTTAAACTTTTTTTGGTGCTGGGGATCGAACTCGCTACCTGGTGCTTGCCAGGCAGTGGGGACGGGCATCCCCTGGCCCTGGTGTGAGCCAGACATCACCGGGACGGCTTCCTGTCTTCTAGCACTGCTTCAAAGGACACTGCATCTGGCTGACACCCGACATCCTCAAACGGGATGGCAACTGGGGTGCCTGGACCCCCTTTGGCTCCTGCTCACGCACCTGCGGCACAGGTGTGAAGTTCAGGACGCGCCAGTGTGACAACCCACAGTGAGTGGCCCAGCTCGCCCCGCCCTCCTGAGCAGCAGCCGAAGTCCCCGCTGCCCCTCGACTGCTGACCCTGGGCAGCAGGGCCCTGGCGGCTGCTGCCTGGCAAGGTGGACCCACCTGGTCAAGGTCAAGAGTGCAAGGTCCAGGCTGGAAGGAAGCTGGGGCTCGGGAGGGCACCTTCCCAGAGTCGCACCCCGCAGACCTGGTTTCCCAATCCCAACTTGCAGTCCGTTCTGGACACAGGCTTCCCCTGTTGGGCAAGGGCAGAGCAGGAAGTGGGGGTTTCTCTCGGTGCCCCCAGGATGCTGGGAACCCCAACAGGCACTGCTGTGACCATGCAGCAGTTTTCAACCCGGTGAGAGTCAGAGTCAGGACTTCCACTGCCCAGGGCCCAGGTGGACTCCACGGTCTCCACCAGATCTCCCGGCTCAGCACATCCCCCTCATCCCTCCTCTGCAGGGCCAGCCCTGTGGTTCTCCTGGTCCTCTGGTCCTCCTCCCTGCTTCCTCCCTGGCCCGAGCCCTCCTCGGTGCCCAGAGCCTCCCCTGGCTGCTGCCCCTCCTCCCGCTGGCGCTCTTCGCCCGGCCTGGTGCTGGGCAGCACCCTGTGGAGGGACAGGAAGGGCTGTGGGTGCAGGGACACAGCGGGGTGGGCTGGCAGGGCGGGGTGGGCCTTCTACGGTGCCCAGCAGGTAACCTGGCAGACAGGGCGGGGAGGGGGGGGGCTTCATCTCATCTTGGCTCATCCAAAAGAATTGGATTAAAAGACTTAAAAGATTTTGGTTTATCTGAAAACATTGAAAGGCTGGAATTTCACACAAAAACCTAAACAGATTTCCAGCTTCCAAACTGAGCCAACACCAGCTGGTGGGCGGTACCTGCACCCTGGCCTCTGTGGCACCCCCCACTCCCATCTTCCTGGACTGCTGTGCATTCGCTGGCATCCAGAACCCAGCTGGGTCACAGGCCGTCCTGGGCCAGACCAGACGGGAAGAGAGCCCTTGGGTCCCTCCTGCACCGTTGGGTGCTGCCACCCTCACGAGGAAGAGGGCAGGCCGGGGAGTTAGGCTGAGAGGCAGTTGGCGGATTAGTCTTGTTCCCCAGCAAGCAAGGAAGCTGCAGAAACACAGCCCGGGTCCTGCCGTGGGAAGGACTCGAGCCACAGGATCCTGCTGTCTGAGAACCGCTCTGGGGCGCCCCGCGTGTGCCAGGCCCCGCCTCGGGTGCCGAGGGCCCGGCATGTGGCCAGGCTTAGCTGTCCTGGGGTCTGTGGCCGGCAGGGAAGGTGGGAGACCCCGCACGCAGGGCTCCTCCGGTCTAGATTTTCTGAGGCCTGAGGTTGAGAATGGCCCAGGTGGGACAGCAGGGACGAAGCAAGGCTGACCCCCATTCCTGAGGCTCCCGGAACCCCCTAAAATGCCCACCCGAAAGGCAGCTCCTCGAGCCGGCAGGTGCCAGGACCTCTGCTTTCTCCTGCAGCCCAGCCAACGGGGGCCGTACCTGCGCAGGCCTGGCCTACGACTTCCAGCTCTGCAGCCCCCAGGACTGCCCCGACACCCTGGCCGACTTCCGTGAGGAGCAGTGCCGCCAGTGGGACCTGTACTACGAGCATGGCGACGGCCAGCACCACTGGCTGCCCCACGAGCACCGGGACGGTGAGTGGTGGGCAGGACGGTGGCAGCGCTGGCATCGTCCTGTGCCTGATGTCCTGGGAGGCCACCAACCGCCCCCCGCCAGGGCTGGCACTTGGGACTGGGGACTGGGCTGAAACCCCAAAGGCACCAGGAGGCTGCTGGGGCAGGTCGGAGGGGCCCAGGCTCCTGCCATCACCACCCCGTGGGTGAGCCTCAGTTGCATGGTTGACAGGTCCAGGGGCAGGAGGTGACCTGTGACCTGCTCTGCCAGGCAAGACCCTTGGCTACCAGTATCAGAGTCGGACACTGCTACAGACACTTGTGGCCGTAATCCCAGCGCTCTGGAGGCTGAGGCAGGAGGGCCACAAGCTCAGGTTTCCCCTGGGCAGCCTAGTGGGACCATATCTCAAAAGGCAGGATGCGGAAAGGGCTGGGAATGTGGCTTGGGGAGAAGGGCCTGGTTCAGACCCTCTATGAGAAGAAGGAAAGGAACAGGGACAGGGACAGGGACAGGACGGCATTTTGGCTGATAGATTTGAAAAGTCAGGTAACATCAGGCCTGGGGGTGCTTGTATGTTTCCCCTTGGTTCCAGGACCCCAAGGCTGAAGGAAACCAAACTCCACAGACACTCGAGCCCCTTGTGTGACGTGTCGTAGCATCTGTGTGCAGCCTGCCAGGGACTCAGCCAGCCTCGAGGGGGTGCGAGCCATGTGCCCATGAGCCCAGAGGGCTCTGCTGGGGGAGTCTTGTGAGAGGCAGGAAGGCAGCTGTGGCCCCGGCCCCTTCCCTCCTGCACCCTGGAGGGGGGCGGGCTGCGTGGGGCTGGTGGACGTGGGGAGGCCCTGGCGTCCCTCCCTCCCTGGTGCTGCCCTTGAGAAGAGGCCACTTTTGTTCCAGCCAAGGAGAGGTGTCACCTGCACTGTGAGTCCAAGGAGACCGGGGAGGTGGTGTCCATGAAGCGCATGGTGCACGACGGGACGCGCTGCTCCTACAAGGACGCCTTCAGCCTCTGCGTGCGTGGGGACTGCAAGGTGAGTGCAGGGTTCCTGCCCCCGACACACAGGCAAAATGTGCGCGACAGCAGCTCTCAGCAGCTGTCACTCTGCTCCTTCTCTGCATTGGGGTCCCACATCTGAGGGTGTCAAGGAACTCTGACCTGGGGGTTGTGGCCATCACCTCCAGTACTCTGGTGCCAAGGTGTCTTGGTTACTTTTTGTTCATTGTGGGGATAAAACAGCCAACACCCAGGATGAAGGAAGGAAAGGTTTATTTAGCTCACAGTTTGTGGAAGTTTCAGTCCATAGTCAGCTGGCTCCAAGGCAGGGTGACGGGCATAAGGGAAACACTTCAAGACAGCAGCCAGAGCAAAGGGGAGAACAAGCCTCTCCTCCACCCTTATATTGTACACAGGCCACCCCGCTCCAAGGCCAAGGCAAAATCTCCCTGCCCTCCTCTTGCACAGGCTGAGGATATTTACAAAGTGAGGGACCCTGGCTGCTGCTGAGTCTCTTAGTTAAACTTCTAGTTAAACTGTTCAAGTTGACACAATGTATCAGCCACAGCACAAGCTCAGCCTGAATTCTTCCTTTGCCCCACTGATTCTAATGCATGAGAGGCACAGGCGAAGCATGCCTGGTGGGGTCACCTCCAGGTACCCCACTGTAAGCTGACAGTGTTGCAACCAGAAAGACTGAACCCAGTGGACCACCTGGAACTCCAGCGTAGCAGTGCAGCACCCCATAGGGTGTTGTGACCCCTACCCAGTACAAAGGGATTGACGGGGGCTGCAGCAGCTGCTATGCCCAGGCAGGGTCAGAGTCCGGTCGCCAGCCTAGTACAAGATCGAAATTCCACCAGAAGTTGAGGCTGGAACCACCTGTACATCCGTGACTTCTCTTTTAGGCTGTCACAGAGAATAACCATGGGAAGTCAGGGCTGCAGTGGGGACCCACACCCCTGGAAGCAGGGTACGCCTCTGCTGGAGGCTGAGTGGACAGGACAGTGGGTCACAGGTGTCAGGACCTGACGCCTTTCTTCCTGAGACAGGTGGCACCATGGGGTAGGTGGCTGAGAGCCCCGGAGCAAGACGGAGCCCACCATACTGGTGCTCCAGCAGGGCCGCAGCAAGGGCAGCCCCAGCGCGCTGCAGGACAGGGAAGCCAGTTCTCAGGCCGACGCAGAAAGCCAGCACCACTGAGAGGCGCTGCTTACTGATGGTTATTATTACTCAGGGTTCCCAGGGAGGACACAGCACACCACGCAGGGCCACCTGCAGAAGCAGAAGTGCAGGGGAAGCCAGGGCCACAGCCCTAAGTGGGTTTCCTCAGAAAGAACAAGCCCACAGCCGAGGGAGGGCAGGAGGGAGGGCCTTTGAGAAGAAGCATTAATTGGGGCCAGGCTACTTGGAGCCTCCCGTTGTCTGGAGTCGGATAAAGGGGCCACTGTGCCGGACTCCAGAGCAAGGAAAGTGTATGTGAAAGACGCACCCACTCAAGCTCTGCCACCTGAGCCGTGGCTGGCCCTGGAGAAGCGCTTTCTGGGGAGGTTTGCAAGATGCCTGAGCAGCCTAGGATTCAGGGAATTTTAAAAAAGAAATAATACAGACAATCGGCATAGGACACACTTATGTGTAAGTCTTAGATAGCAGCGGTGAATGTGATCAGTGACCTGATCGAGAGGTCAGAATACTAGGGCAACATTTCATTGGGTGTGGTTATAATTTCAGTCTTGATATTGATACTGATGATTAAAGAAGAATAAGCTAAATATTTTATATCTTAATGGTGTGATTTTAATAGATAAAAGCAATATATAGAGATATAGGTAGATATAGATATATATCTGCAAAAGGAGACAGCAAGGAAATGGGAAATCAGATGGAATTTATCAGTCCTGGCCATAACTGTGCATGTGAAACATGTCTTTTAGAAGAATCTAATACTGGTAAAAATAATAATATTCAAGTGAATGCTGTCAATCAGAGAAGACTGAAATACAATGACTCAGGGAAGTTACAAGTGAAGAGACAGCAGAGATGTGAGCAGAGAATAAAGGCATTCACACACTTACACTCACACACACACACACACACACACGCATGCACAGAGCAGGGAAATCAAAAGAGAAGCATTAAATGGGGCCAGCGGGGTCATTTTGATTCTAAAAGGGCATAATTTGATACCTTGATAAAAGTAATAACCTGCCATCAAATATGTCATCTAAAATTTGCTACAAAAAAGCGAAACATTGAAGTAAGTTGGCTTCTCCCTGCCCCTGGGGTATGGACACGGTAGTGGACAGCGCCAGGTGCTCTCCAAGGTCAGACGCCCCTGAGCCAGAGCCTCGGTGACGGGCCACGCACCTGACACGAGCCAGCCTGTCTTTCTTTTGGTTTTTTTCTGTTGCTGTCACAAAATACTCAAGGCTGGGTATGTGTGGGGAGAACAGGGCTGTTTAGCTCATAGCTCAGACTGAAAACCCAGGACCGGGCAGTGCTGCTTGTTCAGTGACGAGTGTCCCCCAGCCAAGTCACAGCTCCTCAGAGAAGCAGACGGGAGGCCAGCAAGCGCACAGGTGAGCCTTGCTTTGTAACAACCTGCTCTCAGGACAGCCTGAGACCAGCGCTAGCCCCTCCCCACCATCTCAGGCCCCGCACCCCAAAGCCTCGGTGAAGCACCCCAAGGCCCAAGTGTCAGCACATGAACCCCAGGGGAACACACTTGGGCCACCCACGTCCAAACTGCAGCACGAGCGCCGCAAAGACAGAAACCATGGTGCCCAAACCTCTCTAGCGGCAAGGAAGGCCCTTTTGACTTTCATTCTTGGCCACATCCTGATTTCAGAAGTGATAAAAGATGGAAGAGATTAAGGACCACAGCTTTGCAACAACCCTGGCTATTCTGATGCAGCAGAGTACCGTGTGCCCCGTGTCACAGATTTGGGGACAAACTTGAGTTTGCTGGGTGCACCCCGGAAGACCACTCCACAAAGGGCTCTGGGGGTCAGCTCAGGCTTCGGTGCCATAAGAGATCAGTGCTTTTGGGTCTCATTATTGTAGCATTTCCCTTGGATAAAAATAGTTTTCTCAAGAACCTCTACAGTAAATATGAATATGTTCATCTAGGCATGGTGGCACACACCTGTCATCCCAGAACTCAGGAGGCTGAGGCAGGAGGATCGCCGTGAATTCGAGGCCAGACTGGGCTACATAGTGAGTTTGGGGCTATTCTGCATAGGAAGGCCCTGTCTCAAAAAAAAAAAAACAAAAAAAAAACCATAAGTATGTTCATCTTGATTGTTTCACATCCTGGACACTTCCAAAATTAAGTCTGAAAGTTTAAATCAAGCTGAGCATGGTGGTGCAACCAACCACTTGGGAGGCCAAATGGGAAGATTGGAAGTTCAAGTCCAGTCTGGACAAATTAGCAAAGCTCTGTCTCATAACAATAGAAAGGCATGGGTAGTTCAGTGGTAGAGCACCCTGGGTGTGTTGGTTACTTTTTTCTCATTGCTGAGACAAAATACCTGATACCCAAAATAAAGGAAGCAGAGGTTTATTTAGCTCACAGTTTGTGGAGGTTTCAGTCCATAATCAGCTGGCTCCATGGCAGGGTGTGGCAGAGGAAAAACAGTTCATGATGGCAGAAGACAGCAAAGTGTGAGCAAAAAGGAAGGAGCTCAGAGAGGGTTCTGTTGCTTATATTGTGTGTTGGCCACACCCATAATCCCAGCTTTGGGCCATAAATCATTGTCAAACTCTAAAAACCTGCCCTCATGACCATGAGGCTTTGGGGGGACATCCAGACACAAACCATAACACTGGCTTCAATCCCCAATACTGAAGAAAGAGGAAAAAAGAACCTTGTGAAACTACAGACTCATGAAACCACAGATCATGAATTTCTATCCACGAGTTCAAAAATGAGTCAGTCACTCCTCTGCAGCCCTTTCATGGTCTTGAGTCCTTCACTCAAGTCTCTGTAAGACAGAAGTCAGAAATCAAAGAGCAAACGGGAGAGGCTGGGCATGTAGCTCAATGATAGAGCATTTTCCTAGAATGTGCAAGGTCCAGATTCAACCCCAGCATCAAAAACAAAACACGCAAAACCGCTCAAAGGAAAGGAAGTCTCTCCAGAGGTGGCGATAGAGGAGTCTTTAAAGGAGAGCTGGCTGTGAGCCTCCTAGCAGCCAGAGCAAAGAGGGAAGCCTGTGTTTTGGTCTCTTCTCTGGGATGGCCAGGAGGACTGAAGGGCTCAGTCAGCTCCTCTGTGCTGAGTGCCCCAGAAGTGGCCCCCACAGACTGCATGCTGCGCCCTCGCCCTCATCGAGCCCTGGGGCTGTGCACAGGAACAGAACCTCATTTGTCCTTGTCTCTGCCAGCCAGCTCCCTGCAAAGCACCATCCCCACTTGGTGCGATCATTTTAGTTCCTGGCGTGGCAGCGTGTTGAGGGTTTAGCTGAAAGAATGAGGGCAGAAGTGTCCATGTGGAACCTGACACCTGGAGACTAAACAGACCTTGTACATCTGCAAGCAGAGTGGAAGGTGAATCCAGAGAACGCCTCAGGTGGGAGCCGCTCAGATGCCTTGGGGATGCAGGCGGAGAGGTGGGGCAAGGCCAGGGCTCCGACTCAGAGCCTAAAGGACAGAGGGCTCTCAGGGGCCCTGGGCCCAGGAGCTGCTGGTTCCTCAGATGCCCAGGAAGGCAGTCGTGAGCCAAAGGAGGAGGTTGGGAGAGTCTGCATTGGAAACGAGGAGAGAAGCGCCTGGATTCTAGGAGGGGCCTATGGTGGGCTGGTCACCGGTGGTCAACTTAAACACTGGACTGAGTCAGCATGGTCCTGAGCATGGGTGGCCCCAGAGGAGCTGGGGACCTTGTCGCTGAGAGTGGCTTTCACTTTGGGGGAGCTCCAGTCCTTCCCCTGAGCATCACTTCCTGGCTCCAAGCGGAGATTATGTGCCATTTAATCTCTAGGAGAAGCCTGTCGCACTGGCTTTCTGACATGAGCTTGACCATTGTCATCATTGGAGGAGCTTGGGTCCTTGCTGTCACTGAGGATGGGTGTGGCACTTCTGAGGGAAGCTCTGGTCCTTATTTTAGTGTCGCTTTCTGGCTCCAGTGCAGACCCCTCAGCTGCTGGCACAGATCCTTCGCCCCACTGGTGCAGACTTTCTAATGTCCACTGCTGACCCTTGGGTCTTCCCAGTGCAGATCTGTGAAACATACTTGCATGAGTCATTGTCGTGGGCTCTAGGCCTCCAGCTGGACTCATGGGAGGCACTGTCATGGACTCTAGGTCTTCAGGTGGCCTCATGTGAAATATCGCCACAGGATCCAGGCCCACAGCTGGGTTTTCTAGGTCTTTAGTGTGTGGACAGATTTCCTGCACTTTCTTTGTATTTGACTCCTGGGATGACCATTATTAATGATACTATATATTATGTGTCCTGTATGTAGTTGTTCTCCCTGCAACTGCTGAGTACAACAGGACCCAAGGGGGTGGCCACGTGGTCACTCAATCTCCAGTCACCTACAGATAAGCAGAGCTAGGAATCGCTTCTCTGTTCAGTGGCCGCCTAACACAGGTGACCCTGTGGCTTTGGAATGACCAATTGGGTCTCTGGCTTTCTAACTCAGTTCTTCAATGGTTTCCTTTAAACTGGGATTTTAGAGAAAAAGCTGGTTATTTTGCATTTTAAATTCCTCAAAACTTGGGAGTTTGGCAGGGGGTGGGCTGTGCCCTGGCTGCTGGGCGAGTCCACTCTTGGTTCCTGGGTGTGGCAGATTGCCCGCCTCTGTCTCAGGCCCGTCCCCTATCGAGCTGCCTCCTCATGAGCTAATTAAATAACCTACATCTGGGCAGTCTCAGGCACAGGACCCATTTTGCTGGACAACAGCATCCAGTAGGTCATGCTTTCCAGAGAGGTAAACTGAGGCACAGAGAGGGCTCTGTGGGGATTGCATCTCCCTTGTGAGAACTTCCAGGAAAGACATGTAGCCCATAGGCTGCAGGAGGGTACAGATGCTGGACAGGGAGGGCCCTGGAGTTCCATGAGGCCAGGGCACAAGTGAGGAGGGGCGTCTCAGGTGCTTCTTGTCACCCTCCCCTGCAGAAGGTGGGCTGTGACGGGGTGATCGGCTCCAGCAAGCAAGAGGACAAGTGCGGCGTGTGTGGCGGGGACAACACCCACTGCAAAGTGGTCAAGGGCACCTTCACACGCTCTCCCAAGAAGCTCAGTGAGTGGGCTGCACCCTGGGCCCCTCTTGCATGGGTGGGCGTGGCTCAAATCACCCTGGGGCTCCAGCTGGGTTCCTGGGGCTGGGAGGCTGGGTGCAGGAGGGTTCCGGCTGGCTGCTGCCATGGTGGGCATGGAGGAGGAGGCCACAGGGTCAGGATGGCCCTTGCTGGTTAGGCCTTAGTAGTCTACATGGGAGATCAGGGACCATGCAGGGCACCTCCCCCTAACCGCCAGGATGCCAACCTGTCTGTCCCCCACTCCATCCCTCTACTCTACTGCTAGCCAGGTATTCCTGGGCTGTTGGTCTGTCCTAGCAGGGCTGCAAGTCAGAGCTGGAGACCTGGAGGGCTCCTGGCTCTATTACTGCATGTTTTGCTACTGTAATGAAATTCCTGAAGCTGGGAAACTTATGAAGAAGGAACCTATTTAGTTCACAGTTTTGGAAGCTGGAAGTCCGTGTAACATGGTTCCCGCTCGGGGGAGGGCCCTGACTTCATCACCTCATGGCAGATGGCAGCACTGTGGCAGGAGCACAAGCAAGAGCCAGAGATGACAGGGCCATGGGGAGGGGCCAGAGTGACCACCGTGAGGCCTCCGCCCCTGGAGGGTCCGCCCCCTCAGCAGCACTGCCCTGGGCCACACTCCCCGGCTTCATGCTGGGCTGGCCTCCACCTGGCCCTCAGCTCTCTGGACACGCCTGCAGCGGCCAGCTGCACCTCTGTGCCTCAGCTGGTGCATCCGTGACTGGGCAGAAGCCCACGTGGTTGGCCTCACTTAGGAGAAGGCCCTGGGGCAGAGGTGCAGGTCTTTGCCAGGAATTGGATGCTGGGGAGGCCTCCAAAGGCAGGCGCTCAGCACTGGACTCTCCACAGAGCCCACCAGGGTGCAGGGGCTGCGGAAGTTCGTGGATGACAGGCCAAGCAGAGGCCTCTGTTCCGATGTGGACTCATGTGTCAGGGATCAGGGGTCAGAGCTGGGTTCTCACCTGAGTGTCCAGTGGAGGAGACCAGCAGGAAGGGCACCTGGGATCTGAAGGGGAGCAGAGAGGCAGGTTAGGCAGTGTCCGGCCCTGGGCTGTGGCTGCACCCTGACACAGTAGCTTTTTAGTTGTCCCACTCTGATGGGCGGCTGAGGCCCTGGAGTTAGAGCAGCCTCAGGAGACCACAGGGAGGCGAGGCCCTGCTGCCATGACCCACATCCAGCCACCCCGTCCCTCCCCTCCCCTCCCCCGCTCACCTGGCCTTGTCTTCCACACCTGAACAAAGGTTACATCAAGATGTTCGAGATCCCCGTGGGAGCCAGGCACCTGCTCATCCAGGAGACAGATGCTGCCAGCCACCATCTGGGTGAGTCTGGGGGCCAAGCACCTCTGGCACCACTGACTCTTCTGGAACAGGCTGGGCAGAGATCTGGGTGAGGAGTCCGGCTGGAGCTGAGGGAGCCCAGGCTGGCAGGGAGGCCGCAGCCACTCGTCCCCTGTCCTTCTGCCTGGCGCCCCCTGGGCGCATCACCCCAATAGGGAGGCCAGGCTTTGCAGTCAGGGCTTCCCTGGCAGTGGTGAGGGGGCTTCCCTTGGCCACACCTCTCCACACTGCCCTCTGCCAGGTGGGCAGGTCCTGGTCAGTGTCCCTGTCACACCAACCCAGCCACCAGAGCTGTGAGGCTGCATCCTCCTGTGTCATTTCACTCCGTGTTGATGTCCCCAGGGCTTTGTGCGTGCTGAGCACCTGCCGCTGCCCTGGTGCGGCACCTGCAGCCTGTTATTTTAGATTGAGAGATTCCTCCTAATACGGGGACTTCCGACCTCTCTCGAAGACAGATGGTTCTCCTGGCTCTGGGTGCCGCTGGAGGGGGCAGAGCTATAGCTGGTTCAGGTCAGATTCCGCCTGGGCTGGCTCCAAGGCAGGAACGGTGCCTGTGGTGGGGACAGCGGCTCCCCATGAGGCAGCCGGGAGACAAAAGAAGGGGGCTGCGGGCAGGAAGAGGTGCTTTCCACGTCCAGCCCCAGTGACCCTGCGGCCCCCACCCCGTGACAAGGCCCCGCCCCTAACAGCAGCCTGGGGTGGGGGCAGCCATGTCCCAGAGGCTGGGGGACGTCCACCTCCATACCATCCATGCCTCCCTTCCAAGGTGTCCTGGGGCAGTCCCTGGTGGGTCCTTCCCCGGTCTGAGTCACCCCAACTCCGTCTGTCCTCGGGAGGGGCCAGGCTGGGCCAGGGGTTTCTGGCCTGCCACAGGCAGCCACCCCACCCATGCATAACAAACCCACCCCGTCTTCAGCACGCCCTCCCCTCTCACCGTTCTGAAGGGCAGGAAGGCTGCAGCGCTGCCCTTGCCTTAGACAACACCGAAGCAAATTCCTAGACAGACAGACAGACAGACAGACAGACATGCAGGCCTCACACTGGGGCTGAGGGAAGTCTTCATGGTGTGGACAGAAGCACAGGGGGCTTAGGCAGGAAATGGTGCTCTGGCTGGCAGCCTGTCTGGGCCCCCCAACATCCACCTCTGCTGTAGAGAGTGGGGCTTCGGGGGCCGTGTGGTTTCCTAGACAGAAGGTGGACGCCCAGGGGCCTGTGTGGGTCCACGTCACTGGTGGGTGAGGGCTACTGCTTCTGCAGCAGGGTGTTTGTCACCTCCCGCATGAAGCCCACTGGGCCCTCGCCCAACCCTGTGCCCCTATTTCCAGGGGAGGCCTTCCTGCCGCCCTGGCCTGGAGGGTTCCCCTGCTGCAGTGAGGTGCCCGGGGCTTAGAAAGGCTGATTTGAGCGCATGGTCCGGGGCCCGCAGTGGGAGCCACAGTCACATCTCAAACTGGGGGACTGGCGGGGCCGAGTCACGACCCCAGGGACCGCAGGACATGCCCAGGCCTTCATCGCAGTGGGAGGGGGAGTCCACACAGTCTCCTGATCAGCCCAGCCTGTGTCTGACCACTCTGGTGGACCAAAGGGCTTCGGGCCAGGCCCAAGGCCCCGGGTAGTCATGAGGCTCCACAGAGAAACCACAGCAGGAGTGGCTTCCAAAGCGCTTTGGGCTGTTGATGGCACAGAATGAGCCTTGGCAGAGGGCAGCTGGGAGAGACGAGGGGCACTGCTCCCCACAACGATCCCCAGCTGCCCAAAGCAGCGCGCCCTGCTGGAGCCCACAGTGGGCCTGGGTCCTGCTCTCCAGTGACCATGGTGGGGCGGGGGCTCCTCTTGCCATTCTCAGCCGTCAAGAACCTGGAGACAGGCAAATTCATCTTAAATGAAGAGAACAACCTGGACCCCAATTCCAGATCCTTCATCGCCATGGGCGTGGAGTGGGAGTACAGGAACGAAGAGGACAGGGAGACCCTGCAGACCATCGGCCCACTGCGGGGCCCCATCACCGTGCTGGTGAGTGGAGGGGTGCGCCCAGCGGGGAATGACAGGGGCTGGGGCTCCCCAAGTTCTTCAGGCCGTGCTCTGAACAGCCCCTTGGGCACGCTTTGGCCTCTGGGCTGTGTCAGGGCCAGAAACTCATGAGGCCATGCATCGGGGCTGTGGTACTGCGCCCCAACCTGGGGACCCTGGGGACCTGGGCAGTGACTGCTCTGAGGGCTTCGACTCCTTCACCTGGATGACACTCATAGTCACTGCTGCCATGGACCGTGCCAGGTCACGCCTGCTGTCACCCTGGAGTGACAGTTGGGGACCAGACCGGGCCAGGCTGGCTTTGTCTCTCGGCAGGCCTGTCCCCGGATCTCCTAGAGCAGGGCCACAGGCTGCTCCTGGTGATGAGGAACCCCCAGAGGACTGGGTCTTCCAACCACTTTTTAGATGTAAATTCAGTTGGTTGCATGAGTGGAACGTTTTATTTCTCAACAAACTGAGACACTACAGAAAAGCCTCCCGTCCCTAGAGCGTGTACCAGCAGCTGCACACCTGGGCGCGCTCTGCAGAGAGGGCCAGTCTGGGCCAGCTGCCCACAAGGGCACGGTGCAGCCCGCCTGCCTGGCCCACTAGGACTTGTCGCTCTGTGGGCCTTGGGGACCCACCAAGAGCAGGTCCAGCTCCTCTGTGTTCACTCCCTCACTAGAATTCACGTGTCACCCGCAGCTGAACGTGAAGGACTGTGTTTCTGGCAGAGAGGTGACCGCTGGCCGCTGCCTCCTTGTCTCGGCTCCCTTGCTGGGGAGTTTTCTGTGGCCTGTCTGGTGTTGCATCCTGGGCATTTGGGCTTTCCTGGGGCCAGCTCTGCTATTTCCCACGGCCTCCGAGCTTCTGCCAAAGTCTTGTCTGGTGTCCCCGAGCCCTAAAGGCTGTGACAGGGAACAGGTGGGGTTGGAGAAGTGTGCTTAGGTGTGAGTGACAGGGTTGTCGTGACCAGGTGACTCAACTGACATTGAGTCAGCGATGTCTTTAACAAACACATTGTAGAAACACGTTTATGTATTGACTGGCTGACAAAAGGGAACAAGAGTTCACGGATGCTCCCCCTAGACCGCACAGCGGGGCCACAGCCCTTAAGCCCCTCGTAAGTTGAAAATACCGTGAGTCCAAGAGCGTTGTGTCCTCCTCACCGCCTGGGCGCCCCTGCTTGGCAACACCGGGCACTGTGGTGGGGTCGTGTCCCCGGGGCTGCAGGGCAGCCTGGGAGCTTGGCTCACTGCCGCCCAGCATCATGGGATATTGGGCTGTACACTGGTGCCCGAGTCTCAACTCAGAGTCGGGACCTGCTGAGTACACACTGCTTCTGCACCACCACCAAGTCCGTAGAAAGTCAGGCACCGTCGGCTTCGCCCCGGAGTCGGGTTTATCACCAGTATTTGCAAATCCACTTGTGAGGCAGGTCAGGTCAGGGAGCATAACTCTGGTGAGGGAGAGTCAACTGTCAATCTGCCCCGGGCTTAGTCCCTCTGCTGGCGGCTGAGCTCGGTGGGAGCAGAGCGCATGTGTCACAGCTGTCTCGGGGTGGGCACAGGTCATCCCCGAGGGGGACAGCCGCATCTCACTGACCTACAAATACATGATCCACGAGGACTCGCTCAACGTGGACGACAACAATGTGCTGGAAGACGACTCCGCGAGCCACGAGTGGGCGCTGAAGAAGTGGTCGCCCTGCTCCAAGCCCTGTGGCGGAGGTGAGGGGGTGCTCATGGCGGGGGCTTCTGGGAAGTTGGGGGAGGGTCCCGGGCAGGGCCCAGCCTGAGTAGAGGAAGTCGTCCGGGAAGAGTTCAGGGCTGATGGGGGTTGTTTTAGGGAGGGGCTTCCCAAGCCAGCAGTGCCCTGCTGAGTGCCAGGCCTGAGGCCCGTGAGTGCTGACATGTGCCAGGCGTGAGAAGGCTGCAGCAGTGACCTTGGCCAGGGGTCAAGGCCTGGCCCGGCCTGGGAGGGTGAGTGGGGATTGGGATGCTTGAGGCGTCAAGCCAGAGGCCACTGAGGGACCAGGGGTCACACTGGCACTAGTGGGACAGGGCCCAAGGAAGACACAGCAGAGCAGGAACAGCCCCGAGGGCTCAGGAAAGCCTCCCAGAACTCCGCAGGCCAGGGCTGAATGCAGAGGGGACCTCGCTGCCCTGGACTCCAGAGTCCACAGCTGTAGGGGGACATAGGACATCAGATGGTCATGGTGCCATGGAGTTCACCAAGGGGCAGGGGGCCTCAGCCGGGCAGTTGGCACCCCAGCTTCCTGTCACACCACCGTGATCCCGTCTCTGCACCCCACATCGCTCTCATTAGTAGGTCTTGCCGTTTGTCTCTGGGACCCGTCTGCTATTCCTGTCCTCCTGACCGCCCTCTCTGGTCCTCACGCCATCCTCCCCGACCCCTGAGTGACCTGTCAGAGGGGTGAATCAGATCGCCTTTCTGCCTTGTGTCCTGATGTCTTTTGTGACTCCCTCTGTTCTTGGCATAAAGACCGAAATTGCCCTGGTGGCCTCTGCGGTCCGGGTAATATGCTGGCCTCTCCTGCCCCGTTGGTGCCTTACCCCTCACTCCCCAGGCCCTGTTTCCCATTACTGTAACAAAATGCCCAGGATAATCAACTTACTAAAAAGGAAATGTTTTGGCTTAGTTTTCGAGGTTTCCACCCACGGTCAGTTAACTGCACCCCTTTAGGCCTGTGGCAAGAGCACATGGTGTGGGGAGCAGCTCACTCTATGAGGGCCAGGAAGTTAGAGAGGGAGCGAGCAAGGGGCCCTTCAAGGCCATGTCCCTGGTGTTCTAACTTCCTCCTGCTAAACGCCACCTCTTGGAATCCCCACCACCTCCCGCGGCTCCTTGGGCTGGCAGCCGAGCCTTCCAGAGCCGGTCTTTGGGAGATATTTACCCAAAACATTTGCTAGACGTCCAGTTCTCCCCTCAGGGCCGCTGCACAGGCTACCTCTCAGCACCCCTCTTCCACCGCCCCCCAAGATCAGCCACAGCCACCTGTGCGGCTGAGACGCTGCCAGGTGCCCAGCCTGGCTCAGGCCTTGCTGTGGTTTCTCCTCCTATATGGCACTGACTGTCCACATTTTAAGCTCATTATTCTGGGTCTTGGGGGGCACTGTAGGGTGCTGAGCAGCTCCTCTGCTCTGCACTAGATGCCAGGAACACGCCCATCCCTCGCTGTGACAGCCATGGCAGGGAGGAATGTCACCCCCTAAGAGCTGCAGGAACCACGCTCCCTCTGTGTAGTGAGTTAAGGTGGAGCCTATGACTGAGTGATGGAGGAGGCCGCGCCCACACCCTCTCGGCCTGCTTTGCCCAGGAGCTGGGTGAGCACCGTGCAATCACTCCCAGGGTCTCCCCGCACATCTGGGGATGCAGTTTAGGACTGAGCTGCCGGTGGAGCCCACCCCTCCAAGCCCTCTTGGGGGGCCCTGCCACATGAGCCCCCTCGAGCTCTCTGTCCTCAGGGTCACAGTTTACGAAGTACGGCTGCCGCCGGAGGCTGGACCACAAGATGGTGCACCGGGCCTTCTGCAATGCCCTGGCGAAGCCCAAAGCCATCCGCCGCGCCTGCAACCCGCAGGAGTGCTCCCAGCCTGTGTGAGTGTGGGAGCCCCCGGGCGCAGGGTCCATTCTGGGGAGACCAGATACCCCAGTGCTGCGGGGGGTGGGGGTGGACCAGTCCTCCAAGCAGCCCCAGCCTGAACACTGAGGGGTCCTCCTCACCCACGTGTTCTGTGGGGCCAGAGATGCTGCAGGTGGAAGGGTGCACCCCAGCTTCGGACCTACTGAACCGAACTCTGAATGTGTCAGAAATGACAACGAAGTGTGGAGTGGTACCCAAGTGGGAAATGGAGGCTCAAAGGCCCCGGGGGCATCCAGTGCTGTGGTGGGCATTTCCCACTTAGCAGCTTCGATCCACAGCCCCTGTGGTTTCACAAGACTGCATTTCTGGCCGGCCCAGATTCCTGCCCAGCTGGCACATGGTCAGGGGGAGACAGGCACAGAGGGATGAGGGGCTCCTCACAGCTCTCAAGCTCAGCCCCACAGGGGAGGCCAGAGTGTGGGACTCAGAGCCTGAGAAGGACAGAAAGCTGATGACGCACTTCAGGCCTGGCCCCTCCGAGCCGTGCGCCCAGCGGTGGCCTTGCACGGGGTTGCCCAAGCCTAGTTCCCCTTTGTCACGCTGACACTGCCAGCACCTGTGTGAGAACAGAGTCTTCCTGCGGAGTGCAGCAGGCTGCCCCCCTCCACCCTGGTATTCCCCCGGCTGCAGGAAGGGCAGCTCTGCAGGGCCAGCGGGGGACTGACCCTGCGCTGCTCTGCCCCGACAGGTGGGTCGCAGGCGAGTGGGAGCCCTGCAGCCAGAGCTGTGGGCGCACGGGAATGCAGGTGCGCTCTGTGCGCTGCGTCCAGCCGCTGCACAACAACACCACGCGCTCCGTGCACACCAAGCACTGCAACGAGCACCGGCCCGAGAGCCGCCGCGCCTGCAACCGCCAGCTCTGCCCGGGTCTGTGGCAGGCGGGGTCCTGGTCTCAGGTGAGCTGTCTCTTGGCCCCAGCCAGGTCCCCAGGCCGAGCTTGGGTGAGACTGAGGTAACAGGGTGTTCCACCTGCACACCTGGGCCCGGACATGGCTCCTGCACAGGTTGCATCTCCAGGTCTCAGTACCGTGGCACCGTGTGGCCAACCCCTGGCTGGTGAGCACAGTGGGACGGGTGCACCTGTGTCACGTGCGTGGTCAGCTTGGGCCCCGGAGACTGAGGCCCAAGCACTATGCACACTCAGGGCTCCAGTACCCTGAGAGTCCAGGGGCTCGGCTTGGAGGCTGCAGACACATCTAGAAACCCAGCCAAGGCCGCCAGGAGGAGCAGGGCTGGACCCGACCGTAGTGGATGAAGGGGTGAGGGCGGGTGGAAGAGTTGGGGGCTAAGTGCCAGCCAAGCCCTGCACAAGCCGACATGCGCTGGCAGCCGGGCCCACACTCAGGCTCAGGGACACCCTGGCGGACCCAGGAGTGGTGCTCACAGTTACAGTTCGCAACAATGAAAGGAGGCCGAGGCCAATCAGCAAAGAGAGAAGGGAGGCCATGGGGAGTGCTGGGTTCTCCCAGCAATGATGTGTGACCACATGCTCGAGGCGCTGCCACCCAGCTGCCCTGCCTGGCGTGGGGAGATCAGCCACATCCACTTCCCCACATGGGACCCTGCAGGGGACACGCGGGCCACACGCAAGCCTTAGCAAGGCGAGGGCTCCCGCTGAGAGCCCCAGAGCACCAGGCTGTGCCTGTGCACTGTGCTTGGGCACAGGCCGAGGCTCCCGCCCCTCATCTCCCTCTCCACCCCAAGGAGGCCGCGCAGCCATCGAGGGTAGGTGAGGCAGCCTGCCTGCGCCCTGTCCCCTGCCACCGGTCTCATGCCCGGGGACTCACATGCCTGCAGCTCATGCAGGCAGGGGTCCCCTCACCCCGGGTGAGAAGCGATGCTCACTGGGAACTCTGTCCCCGGCAGTGCTCCGTGACCTGTGGCAATGGCACCCAGGAGCGGCCCGTGCTCTGCCGCACCGCGGATGACAGCTTCGGCATCTGCCAGGAGGAGCGGCCAGAGACGGCCAGGGTCTGCAGGCTCGGTCCTTGTCCCCGTAAGCTCCCTGCTGTCTCCAGCCCCAATGCGAGGGAGGTGGGGGTTTGGCGCAGGGGAATTCAACTCCCCAGAACTGCCTGCACTCGGAGTGGTCTTGTAAGAGAGGCTGAGCACTCGGAGCAGGGCTCGGTCTCTCCTGGGGGAAGTGGAAGGCGCTGACTGCAGCCATGCAGGTTTCCCGGGCCAGCTCTATTGCAGGCAGTGCTGAGCCTGGCTGTCCGGGCTCTGTGGCACTGTGTCTTGCCTAGGCTGCACCCTCCACATGGCAAGATCAGCCACTCTACAGGTGCCAGGGCTCATGTGGATAAGAGGCACCTGGTGCCCACACAGTAGCAGCCTGTGTGAGTAGGGCGCACCCCACTCCATACAAGCAGGGGGCCCACACAAGGGGCGCCCGGTGCACAGTGGGTGCTGTCCGCACAGAGCACTGCGGACGCCTGGCCCAGTGTGGTACATGTGCCGCTTCCTTTGGTTCCCGTAGCAGCGGAGGACTACTCCGTCTGGCAGGCAGAGCAGGGAAGGCGGCAGGCTCAGGGTGCCCAGGTTTCTCGTTCCCGCTGTGCCACTCTGTCCTGAGAGCTTGAGGCCTGGGGTGGAGAAGCAGGGAGAGTAGGTGCAGTGCGAGGGAAGCGCAGAGCTTAGATGAGGTGTGGCAGGGCTTTCTCGGGTGAGTGGAGAGAGAGGGGCCACCGTGGGACCTGCTATCCTGAGGGAAGGCCTTGAGTGCCGTGCAAGGTGCAGGCTGCTCCGACGTCCCCTCCGCTGATGCGGGGAGCACAGCCATGCTGCTTGACCTGTGTGTGGCCCCAGCAGCGGCAGCCACCTCTCCCCCTCCCTCTCCCCTCCAGGAAACACCTCGGACAACTCCAAGAAGAGCTACGTGGTTCAGTGGCTGTCCCGCCCCGACCCCGACTCGCCCGTCCAGAAGATCTCAAGTAACCGACCCATTTATAACTCTGCCTCTGCCCTCCAGTGCATGCCCTGCGCCTTGTGGAGCTTGCCTTGGGCTCCCCTCCTCTCTGTCTATGGAAAGCTTCCCTGACTTCCGCTAAGCGCTGTCTCTTGGTCGAGATCTGTTTCCTTCTGGGCCTCTGAGCTCGGCATCTCCTCTGGAGCTTGTGCTGCCTGGCCTGGCGGAGGGCCAGCCTCCAGGGGGCCGTCCTCTTCCAGGGGCTGGGACCCAGATGGCGATGGCTTGTAAAGGGGCAAAGATCTGTCGTGGTGCTGGAGGGGCCGGAGGCCAAAGTGTGAATGCGACCACTTCGCCATGGCGACCGCCCACAGGGCCACATCGGCGCGGCTGAAGCTGCGGGCTGGAAGTCTGGGCCGAGCCACCCTGTCCCCTTTCACACGCCGCCCGCCGCCCACCACCGAGGCGAGGCCGAGGGGTCTCCGGGTGCGAGTTCTGTGTCGCCATGCTGGGCGACGGGACCCTGAGTTTCCTGTGGTGTCGGGGTCTTCCCGGCTGCCACTGCTGTTGCTGCTGCTGCTCACCCTTTGCTGAGTGTGTCCTTGACTCGTGAAGCCACAGCCTGCTTCTGTCGGCCTTTGCACCCAACCGCACAGCCCGGGCCCTGCCCGTCCTCTCGGGGGTCCGGTCGTTGGAAAGAGGCGGGGGCTGTGCTCCTTGGTGAGACACTGAGGACACGCCACCACTGTCATTCTCTGTCCTTCTTCCTGCAATGGCCTTTTCTTATTGTGTGCATATGACCCAATCCACAGGGTGGAGAGAGTGAGTGGGTGATTTGATTGATGATTGACTGACTGACTGATTATCTGATATGGACGTGCCTCACCTACCAGTGTGAACAACTACAGAATTACCTCAATTTTTATTGCTTTTTTGCTTAGAAAAACTATGTAGAAAATGCCTTAAAGTTGAAAGGTAACAGAACCGGCTGCTCACCCCAGCCTCAGAGGGGGGCTTTGGTCCCGGTAGGAGGCAGACACTGGAGGTCTAGGGGGTCCCATCCGACTCGCCCACCTTTGCCAAGGGGAATGTCCCCAAACCCAGACGACTTTGCCCCTTCTGTCCTGCGGAGATGGGGTGCGCCCGCCCGCCCCCCTCCCCTGGAATAGGGACACCCACTGGCCCCTGGCACCGACTGTTGCGTGGAGACCCTGCGGGCTCCAGAGGGTGGCCTTACACCCAATGGTGACACACCGAGGTTCTTAGCCGAGACCAATGTAGCATTCCGGCCCTGCCACCCACCAGCCGCTTCACCCTTAGCAACACGAGCGCTGCCCGCAGCCCCCCACCCCCGGCACTCGTTACTGTTACGTGAATAACCAGTGTGACCCGCATACTAACGAATCCCCACCCTCACGACTGTTAACTTCCGACTTTAGCGAGGCAGCGTGAGTGACTGCCTGACGGCGCAGTGCAGTGCGGTCCGGGCGTTGTGCTCCTGTCTATATGCACTCTGGTTCATCAGGGATATTTTATTAGTGTTTTGTATGTATTTAATGACGTATTCCATAGGTTCCATTGTCCTTGCTTTTTTGGTTTCTTTTTTAATGAGACGATGTTAGTGTGTGCCAAAGTGACTGTGAAATGACCTTTTATTCTCACTAATGATGGAAAGAGCTCCTGTCATGCATCCCACAAATAAACTCAATAAAAATCCAGTGAAACTGGGTGCTTGGGTGTGGCGGCTCACGGCTCCTCCTGCAGGGCAGGCACACCAAGGAGTTGTGGGCGGCGCCCTGTGGCATCACCTTGTTTCTGACTCAGATGCCTTTAAGCCCTTTCCTCTCTGTCCAGCGCTGATCTTCAGGGCCCCCAGATGCACCCCTGAGAGTTTTCCAACATGACAACAACCTTCCGTCTCGGTTTGGGGTTCGAGTGGTTAGCACTAAACAAGAACCCCGCAGGAACGCCTGGGTTTTCTGCTCATAGGATGGTCTGGCAGCCACCACCCCGATGCCCAGCACAGCCCCTGGCCTTCAGGAAGGCAGGGGTGCCCATGGTGCTGGCATGGGCAGGACTCAGCAGGGACTCCTGACCCAGACACGTGCTGTGTCCCACAGTGCTCTCGTTCCTTTTCTGTGCCAGGGAGCAGTAAGAAGTCACAGGACATCATGGGAAAGGAAAACAGGGAGCTGCCCGGCACTGTGGAGATGGGCTTCAGGACACAGGGCTGGCCCCGGCCTCCAGGGACGTGCCAGTGGTGGTGGCCGAGTTCAACTGCCCAGAGCGCTAGTGATTAATCAAGGTAGAGACAGGATCACCAGGGACAGTGGGGCCTGAGTGCTGCCCACCACTGAGCCGGCCGCTGAGATAAGGCAGGAGTGACTCTGCTCCAAAGGGGCCCCCAGGCTGCTGTGGAGGCCGTGTGACCAAGGGACACGGGCGCGTGTCCGGCACTCACCTTTTACAGGACTGGCATGGCCTTTTGAGTGGTGGACGGAGTACATGAGCCCACTGCCTGTTACTAGCAAGGTCTGGGTGCTGGGAGGCGACAGTGCACAGATAGGGCCTGTGTGAGCCCGTCCCGTGGCCCTTCCCAGTTCTCCGCACCCTCTTCAGTAAACTCACAGAGCTCGAGTCTCACTGTGCTGTCTCTGGCACCTGTCACACACTTTTTTCAGAGCTTTGCAGGGCAATAGCTGGGTTTTGGTAGCTTTCTGTTGCTGTGATCAAATACCGAGCAAAGCAACTTAGAGGAGTAAATCTAGTCACACTTTGGTACTCAGCTTTATTTGTTGCAGAGCTTATGACAAGTGCCCAAACCAACAAGGACTGAAGGAAATTGTCCCCATGAGAAATAATGTAATCACAAAAAAATCCACAAGCTTTCACACTTTTCAGGGCCAATATAAGCCACACAGGTTTAGTAGTATCACTCTTAGGTTTTTTTGTTTTTATTGTTTTGTTTTTGCAACCTGTGACTATTTAAAATGCACAAAACTGCAAGACAGGAACAACAGATATGTGTGAGTTCTGCACGGTTTGCAAACCTGTGAAACTCAGGCGACAAATGCTACAGCACTGTTTCCCCATCAGAACGTGATGAGCCTGGTTTAGATGGAAACCGAAGCCAACATGTACCAAGGTGTAACTGCATTCACTGTGGAGCATGGTTTCAGAGGATTCAGTCCGTGGGTAGCTGACTCCAAGGCAGAGCCATCACGGCAGGAAGCCAGCTCACCGCCTGACAGCCAGGAAGTAGGGCGGAGAGAGATGGAGAGAAGGGTCAGGACAAGAACACCCGATTCCAGGTTGTGGCCCACCGACTGTCACCCAGCCAGGCCCACCTCCTACAGGCTCATTCAGCTAGGAACTCGCCAGGGATTTACCTGCTGGCGACCACAGCACCCTGTGATCCAGTCTCCTTCTGAAAGCCCCACCTCTGAACACAAGAGCCTTTGGGGGCATTTTTGATCCAAATGATGTGGTCTGACATACTAGAATTTGGCTTTAAATTTTACTTTGAATAACCTTTTTTTTTTTGCATGGTGTTGAACCCAGGCCCTTCACTAAGCTACACCTCATCCCTTTTTTTTTATTTTTTGAGATAGGGTCTCAGTCCCTAAGTTGTCCAGGCTTGATTCAAATTGAATTCTCCTGCCTCAGCCTCCCAGAGTGCTTGAATCATCATAAGGGGTGTGGTCACTATGCCAGGCTAACATTTTTTTATAATCACGTTTTGGGCTGGTTTTATTTACTTCACTCTGCATCTGCGAATGCTAGTAATATCAAGTTTTCCTCTAAAATAAAATTCAAGCTTTAAAAAGAGTTCATTTAAAGGGAATCACTAAGCAAGACATAACCCAGACAGTGGTAAAGCTGCCAGGCCTGGGCGAGGCACACAGGTGCCTACTCTCCGTTCATGATGGTGGCTCTACAGAAGCCAGTGGGTCTGGTTAGTTCCTTGCTGCTGGAAATGGTAGATGATGGAGATTTATAAAATGCCAGCTCTTTGCTTGGTGGAGACCCTTTGCCAGTCAGATTTCAGGACCTTTGGAGGTCTAAGGTGCATCTCCTTATCTCAGATGGCGCTCGGGTTAGTGGTGCTGGTTAACAATATGCACCCACTGGTACCCACCGGAGCACTGTGGCAGTGATCGCAGCTGTCCCTCAGGAGGCTGGTTTCAGGGCCTTCCCTGATGCTCAAGCCCTTACTACCTAACATGATGTGCAGCCCTCTCTCGTGTTCGTGTCATCTCTAGGTGACTTACAACGCTGCTCCATGCACACCTGTTACACTGCTGCTTAGAGATGAAGTCCGTGCATGTTCAGGTCAGATGCAACCTTCTCACAAACGTCTTTGATCCCTGGTTGGTTGGATCTCAAGTGTGGAACCTGTAGACACTAAGTGTCTACTCCGAACATATTCTAGGTTGATGTTGGCATAGCCAAGCTCTTGAGCAATGACTATGCCCTTATTTATTCATTCATTGGCTTATTTTAATGCAGCTCACTGTTCAAAGGAAATCAGAAGTCAAGATGTAAACCAGCTGGAAGGGAGTTGTCCTGGGAGGGGACCCTGGTCCTCAGCGCTGCCTCCATGCACTCAGGAGACACCTAGGGTGCTTTCTCTGTGCCGAGCCCAGATCAGGCCTGCCCTCAACCAGGGCAGCCACCTTCTCCCGCAAGGGGCCAGAAAGTAACTACGTCAGGCATGGAGCCCACAGAATACCTGCTCCAGCTACTCAGTGCTGCTGTTTTAGTGGGGAAGCAGCAAAGACAAGACATGAATGGGCGCAGCTGTGTTTCAACGCAACTTCACTTACAGAACAGGTGGC
Source organism: Hydrochoerus hydrochaeris (assembly GCA_004027455.1). Classification (NCBI taxonomy): domain Eukaryota; kingdom Metazoa; phylum Chordata; class Mammalia; order Rodentia; family Hydrochaeridae; genus Hydrochoerus; species Hydrochoerus hydrochaeris. The sequence goes on from PVLA01005538.1 coordinate 69,789, forward strand.
AGGACAGAACTGGTCCCATCTGCAGCCCCCACTCCCGTAGACAGTAAATGAAAGGACACAGCTGTTGGCTGCTGGACAGTTTTTATGGCCACTTGGTCCTGTTGCTTTGGGACTATGGCAGCACGTGTCACCTTAGGTGGAACGTAGGGTACAGGAGGGCTGTTTACCTCGTGGTGGGTAGGAAGCAAAAGCAACACAAGCAGGGACGCAAGCCAGAGGGACACAGGCGTATCTGCACGTCAGAAGGAAATGCTGACGGGCGGGCGTGGAGGTGACCTGTGGGGGTGGCACGGGAGTGATAAGGGGCACCCGCTGAGATGCCACTCTTTAAGTTGTGCTTGAAGTCACTCCATAAGGACAAACAGGCCTCTCTTGCTGCTCCAACTGTGAGAGGCTGAGAACCCCGCTTCCGCGGGGCTGTGAGGAGGGGAGTGTGGCTGGCAGCTTGCGTGGCCACGCTCCTGGGCTGGGCTCGAGGACGCCACTGCCACCCTGACCAGAAGCCACACACATCGCCGAGCACCTGCCCTGTGCTGTCTCTGGCTCTCTCACTGCCTCTTCCAGCCGCGCCCTGGGGGAGCAGAGCCCCCTGGCCGTGTCCTTTGGTTATGTGTCTCGCTTTTCTCTTTCAGAGGCCCACTGCCAAGGCGACAAGTCCATGTTCTGTAGGATGGAAGTCTTGTCTCGTTACTGCTCCATCCCAAGCTACAACAAGCTCTGCTGCAAGTCCTGCAACCTGCGCAATGCCACGGGTGCAGGTGGCGAGGCCGAGCTGCTACCCGGGAAGCACAACGACATCGATGTGTTCATGCCCACGCTGCCGGGGCCCACGCTGGCCGCGGAGCGCTGGTCCTCACCTGGCCCCCCGCCGCCGGAGGTCCCTGTTAATGCCTCCAGCGCCAATGCCACAGAGGACCACCCCGAAGCCAATGCTGTAGACGTGCCCTACAAAATCCAGGCCCTGGATGACGAAGTCCAGCCACCCAACCTAATCCCTCGACGACCGAGCCCATACGAAAAGACCAGGAACCAGCGGATCCAGGCGCTCATTGACGCCATGCGGAAGAAAGAGACGCTCGGGAGGTCCTAATAAAGTGGAAAGGCAGCATCACTAGCACTTTTTTCCTTGCTTCTAAAGTTTCATGGGATAGCAAATCCTGCGTCCAGAAGATGAAGCCCATTCTGATTCTAAGTTTTGGGAAAACAAAGGGAGGTTATGCAAATATATATAATAATGTGTGTGTGTGTGGCCATCAGGTGAGCGTGCGCGTTGCTGGCCAGGAGGGACCTAAGCCCTGTGGGTGCAGAGAGTGTGAGTGGGGGTGGCAGGAAGGTAGAAGTTCTGCCACCTCCATCAGTGAGGAACAGCAAGAGGGACAGCTTCAAGAGGAAGCGGTGCCCAGGGGGCTGAGCGGTGACGAGAAGCAGGCCTTCCCCTGGAGGCGATGCAGACTGTGTCCTGCAGTGCCCAGAGCGGGCACCAGCCCCAGGGGTGTGGGGGTGGAGTTCAGGTAAGAGTGAGCCGCTGCCAAGCTGTCATGAGGTGGAGGCCATGGACACGTGAGCCTTCAGGGGCCAGGCAGGAAGTGAGGATGGGCATGGAGGCCACCTAGGCTCTGTGACCAACCCGGGGCCACCTCCACTTACAACTGCCTGTCAGCCCTTCCCATTGCTGCGCCTGTGACATCTGCACACATCTCTCAGTGGCCTCAGCCCAGCCTGCCAGACGGTGACTAGATTTTCACAGGAAAACTCTCAATCTTTAAAGCTTCGCTCTAAGTACTTGTAGTTTCTAGATGCGCTGGCTGCAGCCTCTCTTGTCTTGGCTCCATGCAGTTACCATAAAGAATGAAGGACTTCAGAGAAGTCTCGGACCCAGCCGTGCTCTCGCTGCTTGGTGCTTGACTGTCTCCTGTACGTTGGGTCGTATGGCTGTCACCCTCCCGGAAGCGCTGGGAGCCCCGTAACTGGGGACAGGCAGGCTGGAGGTGGAGAGGCAGGCAGTGAGGAAGAAGGTCCCTGTCCTCCTCACTGGGCCCGGCCGGGCCTGGCCCCTCCAGCACCCTGGCCAGCCTGGCCTCAGCTCCGGGGGCTCTGCAGTCTCCACACCCCTCCCGTGACCAGAGGATGAGCAAGGCTGTGCTCCCTGCCTGGGCCTCCCTGTGCCCTGGGTGCTGCGACACCAGGATCTGTGGGCTGTTTACTCCTGAGTACCAGCCCCACTCGGGCCTGCGGGCTCCCCCATCTCACACTACGCCAGCCTGACTCTGTCTCATAGAAGGCTTGGCATCCACTGGGACCTGCATATGTGGCCCTCACTTTCCTTTCTGCTCTTTTGAAACTCTGAAGAACCTGGGTTCTGAGCAGAATGGTGCTTTGTGAGCAAGAGGCAAGGGAGGAAGACAGGCAGGCGGTGCGGGGGCCCATGGGAGCGAGGGGCTTTGCTGTACCTCTCACTTTGATGTTTTGTAAATGTGACTTCTGATGCCCAAACGGCAAGACCTGGGGCGTGTTCACTGTGCACTGGCCTGGCCTGACCCAGAACCCTGCAGTTTCTCTCCGTCTACAAACTTTGCATTCTCACCAGTCATAGGTCTGAGAGAACGTGATCTTGTGGGCTCCATTCAGGAGCTTCCCTAACAGTTACCCGCCGTCGCTGGGGGCTGAGGGGCTGGTCAGTCTGTCTGAGTGTGGGCATGACTGTGTCTGTGCAGATGGCTGGAGGGCAGTGGCCAGCCAGAGTGGTGGCTGAGCCCACACGTTTTCCGCCTGTGGTGACGGCCGCTGCCCCGGCCCCACCAGCTTCCCTCTTCTGTTGCCGCCTCCCTGCCCTGCACTGTCCTGGCCTCTGTCCTCTGGAGAACCAGACTGGACAGCCTTTGCAGTATCTCCCATGGGATGTGGAGGAGGGCGTGTGATCCTCTCTGTTGGGAGCATGCCCTGTGGCTTGCCCAAGCCGTCTGGTGTTGGTTATGGGCTGGAGGACAAAGCATTTCTCGCCCAGGTCTGCACTAGAATGCAGAGGAAATTCAGGGTCAGTGCAAGCAACCAGGTGCTACTCAGTGACCCCAGCTAGGGGCTGCAAAATGGGGCTGCTGCCTCCCCAAGAGCCCTCAGGTGAGCACTGCCTGGATACCTGTCCTCTGCCCAACAGAGGTGCGTGCCCTCAGGCAGCCAAAGTCCAACCTGGCCACAGCCCCACGTGCCATCCTCAGGCCGTAGGTGAGCAGTCGCAGAGCTCTCCGGAGCTGAGGTAGCCCTTGGTCATCTCTGTCCAGGGAGCGCAGCGTCAGGGGCCCTGAAAGCTGCAGGGCTCCTCTGAGCGAGTGGAGAATGGGCCTGCACACTAAGCAGCTGCGGCCAGCTGCTGCGGTCCGGGGCAGGTAGATGCCTTCTAGCCAAGCGTGAGTCACTTCTCAGTGAGGGGAGAGATTTGGGGACCCAGCTCTCTGATGCGCTTCTGGAAAACCCATGCATGAGCCTTTGTTTTCAATCTTAGGGGTTTTTGTCTGTCTTGAGTATATCATGGTGCTCAGTAGCAATGTCTGCCAGGTGAAGCCCTACAACTCCATTACTCCTTACAGAGGTGGCCGCCAAGAGGACCCTCAAGGTGCTGAACTCAAATTACAAATTTTTATCTCACTGCTTAACTGCCACTGGGACATTTTTGTTCTGTATAGTAAAATTTGAAACTCTTTTATAACTTATTAAAAATGTCTGTTTTTGCAAACCATAACTATGTTTGTTAGCTGTACTATGCTTGTCCCTCAGCTAAACCCCGGCAGGAGGGAAGGCCGCAATACCTTCAAAGGGCAGCCCTGGGGTGGGGGGACCCCAGGGCCCTCTGAGGAGCACCGAGTGCAGCTGCTCAGTCAGGACCCCAAGGTGCTAACCCTCAAAGGACATGAGCGTGTCCTCTGAGTCCCCCATTAGTGCTTCATTACTACCCTTTCTGGGATTAGGGTTTCCAAGAAACACCAGACACCAAGTTAAATTTGAATTTCAGGGAAGTAGGAAACAATCTGATATAATCATGTACTCATTTTGTTCCTTCTTATGTATCAAATTGTCATTTACTGACTCATCTTGAGTCTGTTTATTTTTTGACATATTTTGTTATTTTTCAACATATTTTGTTATTTTTCATTCTAAAATATTTGGTTCCTTTTCTATATTCACTTTGCTGCTGAAGTCGTACTTTCTGAAGCATTTCTGTGAATCTAGTCTTGGTGTGCAGCCGGACAAGAGCAGTAATGCTGTCCTAATGTCCTGCGGCAGAGTAAGGTGACCACCGTGGGCAACAGCCTCAAAGTGGCTAGGAAGGAGGATCTTGGATGCTTCTAGCACAGCGTATGAGGTGACAGAGATGCCAATACCTTGACCATTTTACATTGTATAAAGGTACTGAGCTGCACCCTCTGTCAATATAAAACATAAAAATACGTGAAAATAATACCATGTAATTCCAGCAGGTGTTGTCTTGCAGTCAGTGTCTGTGGTCTTTTCCCAAATCAGTGTTTGAAATTTTCCTGATTTGTGTATTTTGTCTAATTCTGCATTGCATTCTGGACATTCAGTATATAAGACTGAGTATTTAATTCTCACTTAATACAATCACTTTTGCCTCAATTTTTATTAAAAGTTTAAACATACAGACAAGTTTAAAGTATGAGTATTTCTATATCTACCACAAAAAGGTTGAACTAATATTTTACACATTTGAAAATATCTAGCAGACATGCTGACTTTTCAAACTTAAAAATTTCTGCATGCATCTATTAAGAATGACATTTCCAGTACCATTTCTAAGAAAATTAAACATGCCATCTTACCTAACACCCTATCTTGATAGTTTCCCAAATATTTCTGATAGCTGTTTTATTTTTTTCTGAGTCAGAAGCTACAAAGGATCACTCCTGGGATCTTGTTATCTCAAATATCTTATCTAGCATCTGCTCGTGTTTTTAATATACTGACTTTCTGAAAAACTCGGCTAAGTTACCTTGTACACTCCCCTAAAAAGCTGGAGTTGTCTATTTTCTTGCTGTGTAATTCAACTTATTTCTCTATTGCTTGGTATTTCTTCTATAATTTCTTGTATAATTCTAGATATTTAATTAGATTTCCAAGAAAAATTTCGGCAATATGTCACATGCTTACGTATGCTTCATTTTGCATCTCATCAGAAGCTACATGTGAGCTTTTCATACAACCAGTGAAACCTGGTTAGATCATCTTAAAAATAACTTTTGCAATTATCTCTGCTCTTTTAACATCATGTAAACCATTTTTTAAAATCTTATGAGTTTTACCATCATTTTCCAGATTTAATTGCATTAAGGGTTGTGAAATGATTTTTCTATTCTATCATTCTGTGTACATTTGAAAGCTCGGCACTGTTCAGATCATCTGATACAGAGCTTGCTTTTTTGGTCTGTTTTGTCACCATTAGCTTTTGTTTCCTTCTGGGTGTATTACAGCCAATTACAGTGATTTTTCTCTTTAAACTGTCCTAATTTGGCCAGTGGGAAAACACACACACACACACACACATACACGTGAGTCAGGGGCTCCTGGCCCTCTGACATTAACCCATTAATGTCAAATGCCATCTGGCTTCTTTTTCCAGGAATGTTACACTTCCCCTGCTCCAAACATGGAAGCAGCCATTTCTCCAAAGAACGAGGGTTTCTCACTAGTTGGAAAAGGCATTTAGAAACCAAAATTTGGGTCCTGTCATTGTGTACAATGTTAAGTATTAAGGACTGTTTAAAAGCCTGATTTGCTGCTGAGCATACTGGCACACACCTGAAATTCCAGTACTCAAGAGGCTCAGGTGGGAGGAGTTTAGATCCAAGCCCAGCCTGGCCAGCTTAGGGATGCAGTGAGATCTCGTATGAAAATAAAAAGGCCTGGTCAATCTCCAGAATCTCCCTACACACACACACAACACACGTGCATGAAAAGGAAAAAGGCTTAATTTTCCTTATAAATCTACTTAAATATATAAAATGATACAGTAATAGCTCGTTTCACAAATGCTTCTGTTCACAATTCAGTTCTCAATCAAAAGCATTTGACAAAATTTTGCTTCTCTACATACACTCCACTTCAGGTGACAAACACAACGCAGCCATCTTCCCCAAAATCGTAAAATGAAGTTCAGGAGCTGAGGTACCGCCTATTCTGTAGCCAATTAAGAAACATTCTGTGTTAAATGCTTGAGTTTAATTCTAGACCTTTCCTCAGACAGAAGGGTCTAGCTAGTTACATTAGTACAGTATTCTCAATATCATGAAAATCAATACAGAACTGAGGGAAATAAGCACGTGTGGGGAGATAAATGTTTAACAGAAGGTTTAACAATATCCATATATGACCTTACTTGTAAGAATTCCTTCAAGATACTTACTGAAAAAGGCAGCTTTACAAATGGAAACGCCTCGAGGCGAGTCCACCACCTGGTGGTAGCCAAGCTTGAGGATTTGAGTAGCTGTTATGAGCACAGGTAGCCAGAGACTCGTAAGCAAAAGGAGTATGAGTGTGAGCCAGTGAAGGTTACAGGGGGGACCCTCAAAGACGGCAAGACAGCCGGTGAAGCCACTGCAACCGAGTCTAACCCAGTCACAAAACGAATAGTGCTTCCGAGACTTGACAACGGAAATAAAGCCGTAAGGAGCACCGTACAGCGGAGCGGAAGGCGCGGTTCCGTCAATGTACTACTCTTCGCTAGTAAAACGAGGGCCCTAACTAAACCGAGATGCTCTCGGCTCTAATGAGCCACCAGGGTCTACACATTCTAGTCTACCCAACACTTACCTTCCGCAACAGACGATGAGGTATCTGCATCCATTTTTCTACTTCACGTCACTTTCTCTAACACTCAGACTATTCGGCTATACAGAACTACAGCAAATTAAGATATACAGGAAAGCAAAAGGAAGAGACTCCCTTTGGGTAAAATTTTAATTTTAAAAACTAAATTACAAATGACTATGGCTACATTTTAAGATCAAGAGCCGGGTATGGTGACACACACCTGTAATCCCAGCACTGAGGCAGGAGGATCATTCTGAGTTCGAGGCCAGCCTAGGCTACAAAGTGACCTCAAGTCCAGCCTGAACTGCAGAGTGAGACACTGTCTCAAAAAGACAAAAAAAAAAAATTTTGTTCGTACAGCTGTGCACGTATATATGCACATATACACAGACACATATATGCATGTATGCGTGCAGCCATGTCCCATATCATGATATTTTGGTTAGTAATGGGACTGAAAAATTCCCATTGTCTAGTGACATCACAGCCATCATGACACAGCTGTCACAGCGCAGAGCATCACTCGTGTGTGTTAACACTGGGACAGACAGACCCACCATGGTGCCCGTCAGATAAAGAGCACTGTGCACAACACTAGACGATAAACGACCACGTTACTGGTGCATGTATTTGCTACACTGCATTTTTATGATATTGTAGAGCACGTCTCCTATATACCAAAAAGAGCCTACTCTAAAAGAGCATGCTGCTTTTCACTGGCAGCAGCTACACATCCCACGTTTGCCACACCTCTTGTGGCACCAAGCGGCCACGGGCAGTGATGACCAAGACCATTCACGTGCACATCTGCACAATGCAAAGTGCCCAGTGATTACTGTGCATCCAATGCATGTGTATACATGCATGTGTGCAGCTATCTGGCCTCAGGGGCAGCTTGTCACACAGTTTTGTATCCTCATCTCTCTGTGAAAAAGCAGTAAGTCAGCCTGCTAATCTGGGAAACGGGGCCCCACATTTATGCACATTACTAACTCAACAACTACTTAGAAAATTCACATATGGAAGCTTGCTTAAAGATTAGAGTCTGAAGTAAAACACATCCAACTATTATTTACACTTTTCAAAAAGTGAGGCCTTTCACACTTCCTATGAATTTAAAAATTGGCTTGAGAATTGAAGAGTGCTTATAAAATATGACAATTCATGGCTCTTCATATTTTCACTGATAAACTGATCTTTACTATTAACTAGGTTTTTTCCTGTAGAAATAAAAAAGAATCTGTTAGGAATTTGTGCTGTATTTATTATTGTACTGATCACTGTCTAATGAGGAGCCTTGGATTATTAGCAAGATAAATTAAAGCTCACAGGTTTATCTCCTCTCAGAAATGTCTGATACTGAGTAACAGAGGAGCCATAGATGAAAGGTTTCCCATATTCCTTCCACTTGTAGAGTCTCTCCTTATTGTGGACCTTTTTGTGTCTACAAAGGTTTGATCTGTAACTATAGGCTTTACCACACTCCATACATTTATAGAGTTTCTCTCCAGTATGGATTCTCTCATGTTCAGTTAGGAATGAATACTGGCTGAATGCCTTTCCACACTGGTTACACCGATAGGGTTTCTCTCCAGTGTGAATTCTCTGATGTCTATAAAGGTTGGATTTGCACCCAAAGGCTTTACCACATTCTTGACATGTGTAAAGCTTTTCCCCTGTATGGATTTTCCGATGCTCATTAAAGGATGAATACTGGTTGAAGGTTTTCCCACATTCATTACACTGGTGGGGTTTCTGCCCAGTATGGATTCGCTGGTGTTCAATAAATGTGGAGATGCGCGTGAAGGTTCTCCCACACTCCAAACACTGGCACAGCTCTTCTCCAGTATGGAGTCTCTGGTGTTCAACAAGGGACGGAAACTGGCTGTAACCTTTCCCACACTCGCTACATTTATAAGGTTTCTCACCAGTGTGGATTCTTTGATGTCTATGAAGCTTTGCTCTACAGTTGAAGGCCTTCTCACATTCAGCGCATTTGTACAGCTTCTCTCCAGTGTGAATCCTCTGGTGCACAGTGAGCGTGGAACACTGGCTAAAAGCTTTCCCACACTCCCTGCAGCGGTAGGGCTTCTCTCCTGTGTGCACTCTCAGATGCTTGATGAGGGTGGAACTGCTGTTGAATGCTTTTGCACACTCGTTACACTTGTATGGCCTCTCCCCTGTGTGGATTCTTTGATGTGTGAGAAGAGAGGACCGGTGGCTGAAGGACTTCCCACACTCGCTACACTTGTAGGGTTTCTCACCCGTGTGGATTCTCCGGTGCTCCAGAAGATGAAGGCTCTGGCTGAAGCTCTTCCCACACTCGTGGCAGACAAAAGGCTTTCCTCCTGGGTAAATCTGGAAGTATCTCATGAGATCAAAATTCTGTGTCAAATCTTCCCTGAAGGTGTAACACATATTGGGTACAATCTCTATGGGAATACTCTGCCGTGAAACAAGGACTGTGCTTATAAATGAGCTCTCCCCCAGTTCCAGGCCTGTAGGGTGTCCATCCTCACTCAGAGTTTTCTTGGGTGAGGCTACCATTTGCCTAAGGAGTTTCTTTTGTTGCTCCTGTACTATCCTGCCCTCAGAATCCACACTTTCTCCAAAGTCAATGTCCCAAGGACTAAAGGTAGAAGATTTTTTCTTTATTATTCCATGACATATTTCTTCAATAAAAATGTCCTGTCTGACAGGCGCTGCTTCTATGTCAGGCCAACTCTTGAAATCTGAAATAAACCAGAAGAATTAATGCCTCCTAGAAGAGACAAATGAATGAATTAGTGGGATAATAAAATTAGCAACACTGCATACAAAAGAAGTGTGGAGCCTCTGATGTCAAAGATTGACCTGAATCTAGTGGAGAGAGGAGGACACAGGTGGACGAGTGCCATGGAGAATTCATCGGGCAGAGACAAGGATGCACCCAGGGAGAAGTAAAGCTGGACTCAGAACAAGCCGTGCAGAAGGTGTGAGGATGCAAGGCCCAGGCATATGATAAGCTCCAGCTGAATTCTATGGGCTCCTTTAACCTGTCGTCACTTCCTACCTGTGTACACCAGGCAATAAGCAGGTAACCTGTCTTTCCTCCCTCTTCCCTATTTCTACTCTGGTTGTATTTTTCCCATCTTCTCTCTGAAACCCCACATAATTCTAAACTATTTCGATTATTTTTCTTGTATGTTGTGATTTCATATGTGATTTTAACTTCATAAAGCAGTCTGTTTTGGAGTATTTCCTCCATAATGAAATGTTACAACTAGATACATCAACACGATTTACCATTTTATCAATGATTATCTCTGTTTATATTCTTTTAACTAAAAATCTCATCACACTTACTAACTTAAGACCCCAAAACAGCCCACCTAGAAAATACAAAACAAAAATCACCTTGAGAAAACGAACAAAAATCTATTTGCCTCTTTCATTACACCCACATTAATAGGAATGCCCATCGTAATTACCATAATATTCCCTAACATTCTATTCCCCTCTTCCAACTGCCTAATAATCGCCTCATCACTGTCCAACAATGAACAATTAAACTAATCCTAAGACAAATAACAATACATAATATTAAAGGATGCACTTAATCATTAATATTAATCTCCCTTATCTTATTTATCAGCTCCACCAACCTTCTAGGCCTCCTGCTCCACTCCTTTACCCCAGCAACACAACTGGCAATAAGCTTATGCATGGTTATTCCACTATGAACAGGAACAGTGATCTTAGGCTTTGGACATAAAATTAATCATCACTAGCACCGCCCCCCAAACACCAATTCTACTCCTCCCAATACTCGAAATTATTGAGACAATTAGCCTATTCATCCAACCTATAGCCCTAGCAGTTCGACTAACCACTAAATTACTGCCGGACACCTACTCATACACCTAACTGGAGGAGCCACATTAGTACTATCCTTTATCAGCCCTTCAACAGCTCTTAATTCCATTCATTATTTCAATATTACTGCAATTCTAGAGTTCGCTGTTGCAATATTCAAGCCTCTGTATTCGCCTTGTTAGTAAGCCTATATTTACATGACAATATCTAATGACCCACCAAACACATGCCTATCATACAGTAAACCCCAGCCCCTGACCACTTACAGGGGCATTATCCTCTTTTGCTCACCTCAGGCTTAATTATATGATTTCACTTTAGCTCTAAGACACTACTAATACTAAGCTTCCTAACTAATGCACTCACCATATATCCATGATAATGGGATATTGTACAAGAAGGAACATTCCAAGACCACCATACAACAATCGTACAAAAAAGATTACAGTACAGAATAATCTTATTTATTATTTCCGAAGCATTTTTCTTCTCAAGTTTTTCTGAGCCTTGTATCACTCCAGCCTAACTCCAACTCCAGAACTGGGAGGGTTCTGACCGCCGCAGGGATTAAACCTCTCAACCCCATGGAAGTGCCCCTGCTTAATACATTCGTCCTCCCAGCATCAGGTGTGTCAATCACTTGGATCACACCATACTCTGACAGAAGGAAACCAAATACAAATAATTCAAGCTGTAATCATCACAATTACCTTAGGTATTTACTTCGCCTTACTTCAAGCTTCAGAATATTTCTAAACACCGTTCTCCATTTCAGACGGAGTTCACAGATCTCCCTTCTGCGTAGCCACAGGATGTCACAGCCCACATGTCATTACTAGACCCACATTTCTAGCTGTACACCTCTTTCGCCCACTATACTATCCCTTTCACATCTCAGCACCACTTTGGCTTTGAAGCAGCCGCCTGGTACTGACCCTTCACGGATGTAGCGTGACCGCTGCTCTATGTCTCCATCTACTGGTGAGGCTCATGCCTTCTCAGGATGGCCCAGGACCACTGACTCAGTGAGCAGGCCTCAGAACAAGCCTGAGAGAAAGCAATAAACGTGATAATCTCGCTCCTAACTACTGTCTCCTCACCTTTTTACTAATCACAATTGCATTCTGACTTCCTCAGACAAATGCCTACACAGAAAAAAACAGTCCTTACAAATGTGGGTTTGGGGCTGGGGATTTAGCTCAGCAGGATAAGTGCTTGCCTTGCAAGCACGCAGTCGTGAGTTCAATCCCAGCACCAATTAAAAAAAGAAAAGAAAAAAACAAAAAGCAAATGTGGGTTAACCCAACAGAATCTGCACAACTACCATTTTCCATGAAATTCTTCCTCATCACACTCACTTTCCTCCCTTTTGTTCTAGAAATTGCCCCTCTACTTCTATTACCGTGGGCATCCCAAATTAATAATCTGGAGCTGATACTATTAGTCTCACTAATAGTAACTTTAATCTTAACATTAGGCTAGGCATACGAGTGAACCCAAAAAGGACTAGAATGAACTGAATATGGTAATTATCTTAATGAAAACAAATGATTTCGACTCATCAGATTGTTTTAATTTACAATTACCAAAAATGTCAATTCACTTTAACCTAATTATACCTTATACTGTATTATTTTCTAGGTACAATAATATGTCGATATTCAATAGTCCTAGCAGCCATTCTACTGAAGTTAGGGGTTTACAGAATAATAGGAATCTTACAACTCCTAGAACCCTTAACAACTCCTAGAGTCCCCTTCATCCTCCTGTCCCTATGAGGCAGGATCATAACCAGCTCTATTTGCCTATGCCAAACAGACCTAAAATCCCTCACTGCCTATTCCTCTGTTAGTCACACAGCACTAGTTATCGTGGCTATTCTAACCCAAACCCCATTAAGTTGTACAGGGGCAACAACTCTAATAACTGCCATGGCCTCCCATCCTCCTATTTTGTCTCACAAATTCTAATTACTAACACATTTACAGCTAAACCATAATCCTAGCTCGAGGACTACAAACCACCCTTCCACTAATGACAGTTTGATGGCTTATCAAGTCTAACTAACCTAGCACTGCCCCCAACAATTAACCTAACTGGAGAACTATATATTATTGTTTCTACCTTGTCCTGATACAACTTAGCAATCCTCCTCACTGGACTTTACATATTAATTACAGCCCTCTAAACACTATTTATACTAATTTCAACACAACGAGGGAAATTACCATATCATATTACTAATATTACTCCATCATTTACCTGAGAAAACTCCCTAATAGCCTTTCACATCTTACCCTTAATTCTCCTTAGCTTAAGCCCTAAGATCGTCTTAGGGAACCTATACTATAATTATAGTTTAACAAAAACATTAGATTGTGAATCTAACATTAGAAGATAAAACCTCCTTATTTACCCAAGAGAACATGAATTGGAACTGCTAATTCCACATACCATAGTTTAAAATATGGCTTTCTTAACTTTTATAAAAGTATTCCATTAGTCTTAGAAGCCAAAAAATTGGTGCAACTCCAAATAAAAGTAATTAACTTATCTTGTCCTTTCTCATAACTCTAATCACCCTCATATTACCAATTCTAACTTCTACAACACACACAAAAAAAATTTCATATCCTATATACGTCAAATCACTCACTTTGTTATCTTTTTTATTAAGCTTAATCCCTACCTCTATATTTCTAAATTCAAATCATGAGGCAGTGGTGTCAACTTGAAACTGACAATTCAAACTTTACATTTAAACATAAACTTTAAATTAGACTACTTCTCTATATTGTACACATTGATAAGCTTGTTTGTAACATGATCAATCACAGAGTTCTCTATGGTATATACACTCAGATCTGCACATTGACAAATTTTTCAAATACCTACTATTATTTCTGATTACCATAATGATTCTAGTCACAGCAAATAACTTATTCCAACTTTTCACTGGTTGAGAGGGAGTAGGAATTCCATCTTTCTTACTAATAGGGCGGTGGTACGGTCAAACAAATACAGCAGCACTCCAAGCAGTTTTATATAATTGCATTGGAGACACTGGGTTTGTAATACTCATAGCATAGTTCATTATACATTTCAACTCATGAGAATTGCAACACTTATTTATGACACAAGATAAGATCTCTTTACTACCATTCATTGGGTTATTATTAGCGGCTACTGGAAAATCTGCCCAATTTGGTCTTCACCCATGGCTCCCTTCAGCAACAGAAGGTCCCACCCCAGTATCAGCACTGCTTCACTCCAGCACAGTAGTAGCTGCAGGGATCTTCCTACTCATTCCATTCTTCCCACTAATACAAAACAACCGCCTCGTTCCAACAAGTTCTTTATGCTTAGGAGCTATCACAACACTATTTACCATCTGTGCCCTCACACAAAATGACATCCAGAAAACTGTAGCATTTTCCACATCTAGTCAACGAGGCTTCATCGTAGTGACCACTGCGATTAATCACCCGTACCCAGCTTTCCTCCATATTTGCACGCACGCCTTTTTCAAGGCTATACGTTTTATATGCTCAGGCGCAATCATCCGTAACTTAAAATAATGAACAACATATTCAAAAAATAGGAGGACTATTCAGAATTCTCCTCTTACCTCTTCCTCTCTCATTACTGGCAATCTGGCTCTCACGGTCACACCATTTCTCACAGGCTTTTATTCCGAGGACCTGATCACGGAAGCTGCCACCACACCCCATACCAACCCCTGGGCCTGACCTTTACCCTCATTGCCACGTTCTCTAACAGCCGTTTATAGTACTCGAATCTTATTTTTTGTTTTATTAGAAAACCCACGATATACTTTTTTGCTATTCATCAATGAAAATAATCCTATGCTAGTTAATTCTAACAACACTTAGCAATTGGAAGCATCTTCACAGGATTTCAAATACTATCCCACCTACAAATGTCTACCAAGTAACTATATCAAACTACCTAAAGTAGTACAGTAACGACTATCGGTTTTACAACTGCAATAGAACTAAACTCAATAACCTGTAATTTAAAGATAAAGTATCTGAAAAAGTCATTTAACTTCTCAAACATAATAGGCTACTTTCCAACATTCATTCATTGACTGTTTCCTTATAAAAACTTACTAATGAGCCAAAATTTATCATCAGCAATAAATGACTTGAAAAAACAGCTCCAAAAAATATCTCCAACTTACAAATTTCAGCATCTATTAGCACATTAAATCAGACAAACTTAATTAAATTCTATTCTTTCTTTTCTTATCTCCATAACTCCGGCAACTATTATAGTCATCTAAATCGCTCAAGTAATTTCAATTGCAATAAAAATACCTACAAACATGGATCAACCAGATACAAATATTAGTCAATTATTATAACTATAAATAGCAGCTACACCTGCAAGATCTTCACTAAGGAAGCCCGCTGCATTTTCATCATCATAAATAATTCATTTTCCTATATTATTGCAATCAAAATCTCAACTTGATTATAACTCAATCATCAGTATTATAAAAACTCTATAATTAATCCTAATAACACAGAACTTCAAATAACTACACTAGATCCTCATGTCTCAGGGTACCATTCTGTGGCTAAAGCAGTTGTGTAACCAAATACGACTATTATTCCTCCTAAATAAATTAAAAATACTATGAGCCCTAAAAATGTCTCACCTTGACTTAAATGATTATACATCCAATACCAATGCTAACAATTAATGTTAGACCACCATAAATAGGAGAAAGTTTTGCTGACAGCTACACAAACCAGATGCTAAGAATGTACAAAGTATTTAGTCATAATTCCTACATGGAATTTAACCATGACTAGTAATATGAAAAACCACTGTTGTGATTCAAATAGAAACAAAAACTAAGGACCCACATATGAAAATCACACCCACTAATCAAAATCATCAACCACTCATTCACTGACCTCCCAACCCCCGCTAACATCTCAGCCTGATGAAATTTTGGCTCCCTTCTAGGAATCTGCCTAAGGTTAGATTATCACAGGGCTATTTCCAGCAGACACAACCACAGCACTCTCACCCATCACCCACATCTGCCGAGACATAAACCACAGCTGACCAATGTGATATCTACACGCTAAAGGAGCGTCCATATTTTTTATCTTTATCTCCACACTGCACAAGGCATTTACTATGGATCATATGCATTTTTAGAAACTTGAAATATTGGAATCCTACTCCTATTCGCAGTCACAGCCATCGCTTTCCCTGGGGACAAATAGCATTCTGAGGGGCCACTGTAATTACAAACCTCCTATCAGCAATTCCCTACGTCAGCACAACTCCTGTTGGATGAATCTGAGGCAGCTTCTCAGTTGATAAAGCCACTCTGACACAGTTCTTCACTTTTCACTTTATCTTACCCTTCATTATCACACCCCTAGTCACAGAACACCTATTATTTCTTCATGAAACTAGATCAAACAACCCATCAGACTCAACCCTGACTCCAACAAGATTCCATTCCACCCTACTACGCAGTTAAAGGTGTCACAGGAGTCCTATGCACAGTGTTGGCCTCTTATCCTTAGTTCTCTTCT
Organism: Hydrochoerus hydrochaeris; assembly: GCA_004027455.1. NCBI lineage: Eukaryota > Metazoa > Chordata > Mammalia > Rodentia > Hydrochaeridae > Hydrochoerus > Hydrochoerus hydrochaeris. Next base: position 86,045 of record PVLA01005538.1, read on the forward strand.
CACCACCTTCTCGGCGACCAGACAACTACACCCCAGCCAACCCTCTAAAAACACCTCACATATCAAACCAGAGTGATACTTCCTTTTCGCATATGCAGCCCTCCGCTCCATTCCCAACAAACGTGAAGGAGTGTTAAGCCTCGTATTCTCAGTCTTAATCTTAGCTTTGTTCGCAGCCCTGCACCTGTCGAAACAGTGCAGCACATCCTTTCGGCCCCTTAGCCAATGCCTTCTATGGGTGCTTATTTATTTTTACATGAGTGGAGGCCAGCCAGTTAAACAGCCTTACATCACCACCAACCAACTGGCATCCGTCTTTTATTTCTTCACCATCCCAATTCTATTTCCACTAGTAAACATAACAGAGAACAAATCCTGAAGTGAAGAGTTCTAGCAGTATAAACAATTACTCTGGTTTTGTAAACCAAAAATGGAAATAATGTTCCCCAGGACACAATAACTCAAGGAAGAAACAAAAGTCACACCATCAGCACCCAAAACTGAAATCTTTTTAAACTATTCCTTGACGCCAGCGGATATACATTCATATAGTGTAGCCACACCCCAACTACGTACATCATGCATTAATGCACGTCCCCATTAATAATGTACTATTACATAACATGTAACAGAGGACATAAGCCATCATATGTTTAATCAACATTAAGCCCTCAACCCCACAGATATCAAGCAGTACAACAAACCCTGAACATACACAAACCATTACAATCCTGTATTTCACTTTAACTTCTCGACAATATGCCTATTCATTCCCCAAACCCCACGATTCTACCTTACATGATACACTCATTCCATCCTTGGACATGCCCCGTCCAATCAAGGAAGTCCTCGTCAATATGCCTATACCCTTCCTGGATCAGCCGCTCAATCCACCATCCTCCGTGAAACCAGCAACCCGCTAGACAGGGATCCCTCTGCTCGCCCCGGGCCCATAACATGTGGGGGTGTCTAATAATGATCTTTACCAGACATCTGGTTCTTACTTCAGGGTCACAACACTAAGATCGCCCACTTGTTCCTTCAATAAGACATCTCGATGGGCTAATGCCTAATCAGCCCATGACCAACATAACTGTGGTTTCATGCATTTGGTATCTTTTTATTTTGGGGATGCTGTGACTCACCATCACTGTTAAGGTATGGTCTCAGTCAATTCAACTGTAGCTGGACTTATGAATGAAATGTTCTTACTCCACGTGAAGAGATTGCAGTGGGAATTCTTTTAATGCTTGAAGGACTTAACCTTACATACACATACATACACGTGCACACACATGCACACATACAATTTTTATCAGCAAGTATCTATTAACAAAGCCTCCTTAATCCTTGTTAAAATATTATTATATAGGTCTAAATGCCTACACAATGTATATTCCCATTCCTGCCAAACCCCAAAAACAAGAATTACGTTTATACTCAAAATAGTATATTAGCACCCCCTATTCCAGTGGTCACATCAATGTAATGCAAAACTTATCGCATTCATAGGATGCACAACCCTCCCCCACTCTTCCTTATTCTTGAATACCTCCGACCTCCACCCACTCTATGAACTTCCCAACACACATACACATAAAGTTAATGTAGCTTATACATAAAGCAAGGCACTGAAAATGCCTAGACGAGTTTCATAACTCCATGAACAACAGGCTCGGTCCTGGCTTTTTTATTAGTTGTTAGCAGAATTATACATGCAAGAGTCATCACACTGGTAAGAACACCCTCTACACCAAAAGGGTTAAGAGGAGCAGGTATCAAGCACACTACAAAGTAGCTCATAGCCATGGGAGACAGCAGTAATGAAAATTAGGCAATAAACGGAAGTTTGACTAAGTCATGCAACTAACAAGTGTTGGTAAATTTCATGTCAGCCACCACAGTCATACGATTAACCCAAATTAATAAATTCCCAGCATAAAAAGTGTCTTAGAAATACAAAAAAAAAAAAATTTACATTTTATCTAAGTCGTAAAAAACTCCAGATAAAATATGAATCAAGAGCCAGGGGTTTAGCTCAGTGGCATAAGCACCTGCCTGGCAAGCATGAGGTCGTGAGTTCAATCCCTGGTACCAAAAAAAAAAAAAAAACATGAATCAAAAGTAATCTTAATGTATCTGAATACACGAAAGCTAAGACCCAAACTGGGATTAGATACCCCACTATGCTTAGCCATAAACATAAAAATTCACACAAGAATTTTCGCCTGAGAACTACTAGCAACAGCTTAAAACTCAAAGGACTTGGCAGTGTTTTATATCCACCGAGGGGAGCCTGTTCTATAATTGATAAGCCCCGATCTACCTCACCACTTCTTGTTAATACAGCTTATATACCACCATCTTCAGCAAACCCAATCATGGAAACACAGTAAGCATATTACATAAAAACCTTAGGTCAAGTGGGAAGAAATGGGCTACATTTTCTTATTAGAAGAACAAGCAATACAAATCTTTATGAAAACCATACATCTAAGGAGGATTTAGTAATAAATTAAGAACAGAGAGCTTAATTGAACCAAGCCATGAAGTACGTACACACTGCCTGTCACCCTCCTCAAATATCCCAAAATTTTCAAAAACCTAAAAATGAACACATATCAGAGGAGATAAGTTGTAACAAGGTAAGCATACTGGAAAGTGTGCTTGGAAACAAAGTGCAGCTTAAATTAAGGCATCCAGGCTACACCTGGAAGATTTCAATCACCAATGGCCACTTTGAACCCATTGTAGCCCCAAAACTACCAAACATAACTACTCTAAAGCCATAAAATAAAATATTCACTTGAAAGACTATAGGGATAGAAATTTTTTCTGGCATTAGAGACAGCACCATAAGGGAAAGATGAAAGATATAAATAAATAAACACTAAAAAAGCATAGATTGCGCCTACTACCTTTTGTATAATGAGTTAACCAGAACCAACTTGGCAAAGTGAACTGAAGTCCATATATGTACCAAATACAGGAGAATCCAACTATATTAGACAAATACTAATAGATATGAAAAACCAAACAAGCAACAACACAATTTTGTAATAGGGGACCTTAACACCCCATTATCACAAAGAGATAGATCAACTACACAAAAAGTAAGCAAAGAAATAACAGAACTGAATCAAACCTGGGAGCAAATGGACTTAGCAGATGTTTACAGAGGTTCCACCCAACCACATCAGAACACACATTCTTCTCAGCTGCACACAGGACAGTCTCCAAACAGACCATTATGAGCCCACAGAACATTCTTAAAGTAAATAAATGTAAAGGGATTGAAATTATCCCGTCCATATTATCTGACCATAGTGCACTAGAACTGGAAATTAATGGCAAAGGAAACTGTAAAACTTGCATAAATACACGGAAATTAAATAACAACTCCTGAAAAATCAATGGGTTACAGGTGAAATTCAAGAAGAATTTAAGCAATACCTACAATTCAATGAAAATGCAGATACAACATACTGTGGGACACAATGAAAGCAGTCCTAAGAGGGAAATATATAGTAATAAATTGTCACATCAAGAAAACAGAATAAGCACAAATAACCTAATGCTACATCTCAAGTTTCTAGAAAAAGAACAAGTAAAACCCAAAGCTCATAGGAGAGAGGAAATTATAAAGATCAGAGCAGAAATTAATGCAATTGAGACTAATAAAGCAATACAAAGAAATAATGAATCAAAGAGCTGTTTTTTTTTTTTATTTTTTATTTTTTTGGTACCAGGGATGGAACTCACGACCTCACACTTGCCAGGCAGGTGCTTATGCCACTGAGCTAAATCCCCGGCCCCTAAAGAGCTGATTTTTTATGAAAGAATAAACAAAACCCTAGCCAACCTTATCAAGAAAAAGAAAAAACGAAATTCACACAATAAGGACTGAAAAGAGAGCAATTACTAGAGATCTCATGTAAATTCAAAAGAACATGAATTCCTACTTTGAAAATCTTTATTCACATAGGACAGAAAACACAAAGGAAATGGAAAGATTTCTAGAAATGTATGAATTGCCAAAGCTCAATCAAAAAGACATAACAATTTTGAATAATCCAATATCCACTATCATCACTCCTATTCAATACAGTTCTGGAATCATTAGCCAGAGCAATCAGACATGAGAGAGAAATAAAAAGAATAAAGATAGGAAAGGAAGAAGTTAAATTACCACTATTTGCACATGACATGATATGCTACATAGAAGACCCTAAAAACTCCATCAAAAGACTACTAGAGTTAATAAACAAAGTCAGCAGTGTAGCTGGATACAAAAATCAACACTCAAAAATCAATAGCATTCCTGTACACAAAAGACTCATTGAGAGAGAAATCATGGAAATAATGTCTTTCACAATAGCATCAAAAAAATGAAATACTTAGGAATCAACCTAACCAAGACTGTAAAAGACCTACATGATGAAAATTATATTATGCTAAAAAAGGAGATGGAAGAAGATATTAGAAAATGGAAGGATATCCCTTGTTCTTGGTTAGGAAGAACCAACATTGTGAAAATGGCCATACTCCCCAAACTGTTATACAGATTTAATGCAATCCCAATCAAAATACTACCGACATACCTAGAAAAAGTATTCCTAAAATTCATTTGGAAACAGAAGAAACCTAGAATAGCAAAGACAGTTCTGGGCAATAAAAGCAAGGCAGGAGGCATCTCAATTCCTGACCTGAAATTACACTACAAAGCTACTGTGATAAAATCAGCCTGGTACTGGCAAAGAAATAGACCTGAGGATCAATGGAACAGATTAAAAGATGCAAACACAACTACAAAGACTCTCAGCCACCTGATATTTGGCAAAGGGGCTAAACATGTTCACTGGGAGAAGGACAGCCTCTTTAATAAATGGTGTTGGAAAAATTGGCTTTCCACATGCCAAAGACTGAAACTAGACCCATGCATATCACCATGCACTAAAGTCAAAATGGATCAAAGACCTAAATATTAAAACAGAAACACTAAATCTATTGGAAGACAAGGCAGGTAGAAATCTTGGAGACATAAGGGTGGGCAAAGAATTCATGAACAAAACACAACCATATAAAGAGTCAACAACTAGGATCTCATATTATTAAAAAGTTTTTGCACTTCAAAAGAAATCACCAACAAAGTGAAACTAAAGTTCACAGAATGGGAAAGAATTTTAGCCAGCAGTCCCTCAGACAAAGGATTTATATCCAGAACATACAAAGAATTGAAAATCATCAAGCCCCCCCAAATTCAAAGACCCACTCCAAAAATGGGCATTTGAGATGAACACACATTTCTCAGATGAAGATATACAAATGGCAAATAAATACATGAAGAAATGTTCACCATCACTGGTCATTTGAGAAATGCAAGTTAAAACAGCATTGAGATTTTACCTCACTCCAGAAAGAATGGCTGCCTTCAAGAAATCAACTGATAACAAATACTGGCGAATCTGTGAGGAAAAAGAACACTTGTCCACTGTTGATGAGTGCAGATTAGTGCAGCCACTATGGAAATCAATATGGAGATTCCACAACAAACTAGGATTAGAAGTTCCATTCAACCCAGCTATTTCCCTCCTGGGTATTTTCCCAGAAAAACTGAAAAGGTCATGTCACAGTGATATATGTGCACCCATGTTTATAACAGTGCAATTTGTAATAGCTAAATCTTGAAAACCACCAAAATGCCCATCAATCACAGAATAGATGAAAAAGATGTGGTATTTTTTTACACAATGGAATATTAATCAGCTATAAAAAAGGGTGATCTTGAGGCTTTTATAGGTTAATGGAGGCAACTTGAAACTATCTTCATAAGTGAAATAAATCACATTTGTAAATATCGTATTGTCTCTCTAATGTAAAAAATAAACAATAAAAAACTGAAAGAGTAATAAGATCTAAAATGTGTAAGATATTGTAATAATGAAAGGGAAGGAAGTACTCAAAAAGAAAGAACAACTTGCAGGTATACATTATAACTGTATATATGTTTAAGTGTGCAAGACAGATAACTATACTGTTTTTGTTAGTTCATCACACAGAATAGTTTGTGCCGTCATTGTCTGTTCATTTTTTATGCTTTGATTTTGTAACTTGAACAACTACTAAGATAATATGTAATTTATCCACTAGTGATTTCTTACAGTTACTTTTTTGAAATTCTGTATTATTTCTACCCTTTTCGTTTTGCCTTTTTTCTCAAAAAAAAAAAAATACATGAATTCAATTTATCATAAAGTTCTGGAATATGTCCAAGCTCCGAGCTCAGTTGTGATCCCAGGTAGAAAGATTTAGCTTGAGCTGATTTTAAGGCACTCTGGGTTAAACCTTTCTTTACAACTGAAAACAGAATATCAGGTACCCGCAATGCAGCATTTGTAAGTGCTTCAATATCTCATGCAACCTAAATGAAACAACTGGACCTGAGCATCTGGCCAGACCAAGTCTCCTCCTACCTTGCTCATCTGCAGAGCCCCTGGGCCAGGGTCAGGGTCCCATTCACTCACCTGGACAGGTGTCTGGAAGCTTTTCTCTTTCCTCCGTGCAGGGATCTTCTCCTTGCTGCAACAGGCAAATCCCTGGAGGTGTTGGAACTGGAATCCCTGCTCACGAGGAAGGAAACGGAGTCTGAACAAAGAGTGCAGAGAGCAGCTCCTCAAAGCACTTGTCTGTCACTGCCTGAACCACCAGGGCAGGACGGCAGCCTAGGGAGCTGGGGGGTGGCACAGCTCCCTGAGGGGCACCAGAGTTTCCAGGAGAGGTGAGAAGCAGGGATAGAGCAACACAGGGCCCTTGCAGTCCCACTACAGCTTTCAACATCTAATGGCCTCTGTGATTTCAGGGTCTAACCTGGGATTTAATTAGTGGTCTGCTCCATAAAGGAAGATGTATTGGGCTGGGATACAAGGAAGGGCAGGAGGAGGAGAGAAGGTTAACACGAAGAACACTGCAATGAACACATGACATGCCCTTTCAACTTGGCAGAGGTGTGGGTTTCCCAGGTCCACAAAAGGGTGCAAGCCTGAGGCTCTATACTCAGAGCAGGCGCAGGAAGGTGAGCCCCAGAGGGCAGGTCCTCACCCAGGGACAGCAGGTTGCTGTAGTTCTCCAGCATCACCTCCTGGTACAAGCGTCTCTGAGCAGGGTCCAGCCGCAGCCACTCGTCCTGGCTGAAGAGCACAGCCACATCCCTGAAGGTCACCAACTCCTGAAACAGCAAAGCCAGTCCTGCTCAGCCAGGGGCACGTTCTTCCACATGAAACTCAGAGAGACCAGGACACCAGGGTGCTGGCACGCAGTTCTAAAAATGTCTTAAAATCATTTCATACTATTTATATATATATTTTTTAAAAATTAACTATTTAATTAAACAAGTATGTATTGAATACTCATAGTGAGCAAAGATAAGTGTCACACATTGTGGGGACAGGGAAAATTTGGTAAGGTCTATGCCAAGAGGGAATTAAAATTCCAGCCTTCAAACTTTCAAAGTAACCACAGATGTCTCCCTTGCACCCCAAATCCAAATTATGTATGAGAAAATAATCAGAACAGCTTAGAGAAATGCTAAAAAATGAAAAAATCCTGCTGGCTGAACAGAAATAATTTCTGAGACATACAGCAAATAGCAAAAAATAGCATTAATTATATGGAATGAATTTAGTAGGGACTATAATAGAAATTGTGTACGTAATATCTCTTTTAAATCTTTAAAAATCCTATGAGGAAGACACTATGGTTAAACAATTTTGCAGAAAATAAACAGGTCTAAAAAAGTCAAGGCTGGATTTTAATTCAGATAGACAGACCTCGAAATGACATCATCAGATGGGCGTTCACTGTGAAAACCTAAAGAACCACAACACCTGTAAGGCTCTTTGGGTGAAAGAGAGGCTAAGAAAGTTCTGACAAGAGAAGGAACAAGCCGGACAGGTGGCAACTCTTAGGTGAAACAAAAGAGCTAAAAAAATAAAAATGACACAGTGATTTTGGTGGGCATTTTGCTGGGAATTTGTGAAAGTGTAAAAGGCACACTGCTTCGACCTTGCACTTCTGGGATTCTACACAAGAAATAATCACACAGGCTGGCAGAGATACCTGCTCAAGGGTATCTACCGCAACGTTACTCATTGTTTAATGGCTGCACCCTGAACCTGCAAAGGTTACAGGAATGACAAAAGGGACTCTGAGATCTGTTACAAGGGTCTAAAGATGAGAGCACCACAGATTATCGTCCAGGCAGACACGATGTGATCACAATGGTCCTGGTAAGGACCAGGATGAGTCTTGTGTGGAAGGGCAGGTGACATGATGACGAAGAGGGACTGAGAGAACATGCTCTGCAAATGCATGAAAGCCAAGAAAATCAGGCAGTCAATGGACTGTGAAAAGCACAGGGAACCAATTTCCCCCTCAGTCTCCAGAAGGAACCAACCCTGTTGGCAGCGGGAGCTTACACCAGTGAAAGTAATTTCAGACCTCAGACTTCCGCAACTCGAAGGGAATGTATGCGGATTCAAGCTACTGAATTTGTGGTAAATTGTTACAGCACCAACAGGGAGCTTAACACAGTGGTAAAAAATGAAGACAACCTGCATGTCTATCAGAGAGCAAATGGAAGGCCAAGGATATAGCTCCGTGAACAAGTGCCTGCCTGGCAAGCACAAGGTCATGAGTTTAATCTCCAGTACCAAAAAAATTAAAAGCAAACGGAAGCTGGGTGTGGTGGCACACACTTACAATCCCAGCACTCGGGAGGCTGAGGCAGGAGAATCATTGTGAGTCTGAGACCAGCCTGGGCTACAAAGTGAGTTCAAGGCTAGTCTGAAGCACATAGAAAGACCCTGTGTCAAAGAGACAAAAAAAAAGCTAATGGAGAAGCAAAGTATAGTACAATCATTTCATGAAATGCTGTGTAGCCTTTAAAAGAATGAAGGAAATTTGTATACTTGACATTGGAATTTGATATTAATAGGTTACTGATTCATAGAAAAAGCTACAAGATAATCTCTATTTGTTGAAAATGTACATGCCTGCGTGCACGTGCGCGCGCACACACACACACACACACACACGTTTACAAAAATTATCCAGAAGAATACATACTGTTGCCCAGATTATTCTTTGATATTTGTGGAGAAAAGCAGAAAAACAATCATTCACTTATTCCCTCCTTCTCGCCCTTTTTCTTTTCTTTCGGTGGTACCATTACAGGCAGCTGAGTTGGTTAGAAGTATTACAGGCAGTCAGACAGGACTGGCCCTTGAAGAATCTGGCACAGACCAGATGTCTGGTGACCTTGCAGGAGACACACACCTCTTGCTGTGGGCCAGATCTCAAGAGACAATGCAAAACAAATGCAACCTCATCCTTAAATATAATTCTTAGGGATTAAGTATGGCTCACCTTGAGAAGCCAGGAGTCATCATCCTAACGCCCTTTGGGAAGAGTCGCTGATCCCTAAAGAATGTTCAATTGCTACATGACTCACTTCCCCATTTGTCCCTGATTTTATCTGAACAATTAAACTTACTGGTTGACCAAAGCTCTGTCCCACCTCATGCCCATCTACCTCTCAAGTGCCCAGTTTTCCCCACTTCAGACTCACCTCACTTCATGGTTTTACCTCTATAAAAATCCCTAGAAAAGAGAGAGTCCCTGGCAACCCATTTGGGACCCCTTCTGTCTCTCTCTCAGACAGAAGCTTTCTTTCTCCCAATAAATATACTCTGCTCTTAACCTCCATTGTTCCTAAAATTCATTCTTCAACTTTAGCGAACACGAACTCATTCCGGACATCTAGGAGGTCGGGAGTTTCCTTCCTCTACAATCAGTATAGAGACTGAATCTAACAGTGCTCTACCACCAAGCTACATCACCCCTCTTTGTAATTTTTTGGTCTGAGAGGGTCTCACTACATTGCCCCAGGCTGGCCTCAAACTTGCAACACTCCTGCCTCAGGCACCCAAGTGGCTGAGATTTCATCAGGCATGTGTCACTGCAGGCTTCCATTCCTTTCTTTCTTTCCTTTGTGTACATGGTCCTTTCTTCTGAATTCTTTCATTACTTGCTTATTTCGCAGGGTTACCCATCAAACCTAGGACTAAACGTGCTCTAACACTGAGCTTCACCCTCAGCCCTTGAATTCTTTGATTCCATTTTAATTTATATACTGACTTTTCAGTTGGACTGCTTTGCATTTTGGGGGGTTGCTCTCAGACTTATGACACAAATTTTTGGCTATTCCTAGTCTATTTAGAATAAACATATCTTTTCTTATAGAATGCAAGAACTTTGCAAGTATATAGGATACCACTGCCACATTTGTTGTTGTTATGGTTGTTAAAGACTTTCCTAGTTCACAGAGCTGACAGGACTCGCCACATTTCAGGGAATATTCTCGCATGAGGCTTTTCCTTAAAGGCCAAGGGCTGCAGTACAGGGAACCCTGGAGAGGCTGAGACCCTACTGCCGGCCTCTCTCATCTGCTGCAGGCTGAGTCTCTGGGTATGCATCTTTCAGCAAGAGTCTTCTGTGTAATCAAGTAGGGTTTGTCAAGCAATGTAGGCCAGGTGCAAACCATCAGGAAAAAGGGTTCCTGGGGTAACCAGTTTGATTTAAAACACTCAGCTGCCCTTATCTTGTTTAACCACAGGTCACACAACAAACATCCAAGCACCTCCAGAGATAGAGAAGTAACTTTCCAGGGTCACATCCCAGGCTTACATTTGAGCCCATGTTGACCTGTGGTCTACCACTTCCTTTCATAAAATCGATCACGAAAAGAGGTTCTGGGGTATGGTGGAATCCACGATCCACAGAAGGGAGGCAACAAGGGTGGGCACTGATGCCAGGGAATGGAGGGGTATTCCACAGGGAAATATTTACTAAGCATTTGGGAATGGCAGGCTGGAACTCTAGGAGAGGCCTGAAGACAGAGAATTGGAGAGAGTCTCAGAAAGATTATGGTTCAAGTAATAAGAATGGGTCTCAAAAGGAAAAAGAAAAGGGGGCCGGGAGGGCAGTCTGAAGTAGCAGTGAGAAAAAGCAATCAGAATGTGATGAGGAGATCAGGTAACCCTCAGACCAAAACAGAAGACACTGGGCAGTTTGCCATCACAGCAGCACAAGGCAGAAGAAGGCCCAGCCCTGTCCTCCCCAGTGCCAGCCTCAAAGCCCAACCCAGGCCAAGCCCATGCTGAGACACCCTGGGTTTCCTCTAGCCACCAGTATCAGTCTTGCCCTTCACTTACAATTGCAAATGACCCCACTTCTAGGATGTTTCCTTGAATCACCTGGCATATCAAATCATGCTTCCTAAAATCCATACTACTTGAGAAAGAAAATCTTTCCTCTTTGTATCCCGTGGATTGCCAGCATCCTGTACACAGTGGGTGCTCAATAAATTTTTGTTGGAGGAGGAAAGGAAAAGATTCTATGTATGTGGGTAAACATATATGAATTTATGTAAGTATATGTATACTAGATAACTATGTACTAATCTTTCTTAGTTCATCAAAAAGAACAGTTTGTGCTGTCATTGATCACTTTTGTGTCTAGATTTTGTAATCTGAACAACTAGTTTTGAGATAACAATGTGCAACATATTAACTAGTGTTACTTCCCTACTTCTTTCTTCTTTGAAATTTTGTATCATTTCTATCCTTCCTGTTTTGCTTTTTAAAATAAAATAAAAAAATAAAAAGTAAAAAATAAATAAATTTTTGTTGGAGTCTTTGCCCCAAATATGACTAACTCCTCTGTGAAGAAAAATATTCATTTACTAGGCTGTACTCCTCACCAGAGGAAGTATATATGCAGCAGTGACTCAAAATGCAGCAGTGACTCAAATTCTGATCATGAAATGAGTTGGGGTGAATTAAGAATGACCCAGAGCCAGGGATTTAGTTCAGCAGCATAAGCACCTGCCTGGCCAGCACGAGGTCGTGAGTTTGATCCCCGGTATCAAAAAAAAAAAAAAAGTGACCCAGAGCCTGACACAGTGGCATGTGTCAATAATCCCAGCTACTCTGGAGGCTGAGGCAGGGGGATTGTAATTTTAAGGCTAGCCTAGGAAACTCAGTAAGCTGTCTCAAAAAGCTGTTTTAAAAAAGCTACGGATGTGACTCAGTGGTAAGGCACTTGCCTACTGTGCGCAAATCCCTAAGGTTCAATGCCCAGTATCAAAGAAAAGAAAAAAGAATGACCTGGACACAAACAGGCACGTTCCTTAGCAGCCCCTGGATAAGCCCAGTGTTCAGAAAAACTTTCAAGGCTCTGGTTTCCCCAGTTTTCACTGGTAAAGGAACACCTGGAGAACGATATGTAAATGTGTTCCTGTCTCTGAACCCATGTGGCAATCTGTAGAAAAGATAAACTACTTACCGTCACCTGAGCAGGCAACAAATCCATAGCCACTCCTTCTCAGTTTTTCTGTCGAAGAACACAGTGCCAACGAGGAGGTTCTGGAAAAGAAAAAGTGTCATGAGGACCTCTGGCATTAAGGGACGGCTTAGATAGAGGGTTCCAACCACGCTAATGTACATCTGTCCTGTCTCAGCAAAGGCGCCATGTGCGTGTATGAGCAAACCAAGTGAGCAGTGGCCAAGCCAATCTACTAGCCTCCATCCCTTCCCTGAATCAACCAGGCTTCTAATTCCTGCAAATTAGTATTTTAACATCCTCCTAAGAACCTGTTAGCTGCCTCTAAGAAACTGTGATTTGGGCTGGGGATTTAGCTCAGTGGCATAAGCGCTTGCCTTGCAAGCATGTGGTCATGAGTTTGATCCCCAATACTGATTAAAAAAAGAAAGAAACAAGAAACTGTGATCCATCCACAGGCATTGAGGGTGTTTGACAGGTTTCAATGTACCCTGTGACAGTCACAGGAACTTGACTATCCTAGGGCAGGCAGTTTCAGACACAGCCAGCTGACCCTAAGCCTGCTTCCCTGCTTCACCCTTTCTTCCCAGGGGAAATCCCAATCATGACACCAGCCCATTCCCCTTCTCTCTGCCTGGTGACAGATCCTGGTGCTTGCCCTGGGTGGCCCTGGATGGAACTCTGAGTCCTCCTCACGAACTGTGAGGTAACGACCTATAAACGTTCTCAGCCTCTGTCTTGCCCTGCATCTGGCCATTGCAAAACCTACCACAGCCCAAGCTCAGCTGGCACTCTAAACACCAACCCTGCAGGTGCCACCTTTGCAGCACCCTAAGCCCCAAAGAGCCCTGTCCCCCAACGTGCGTGCCCATCAGGAGGGGAGAATCCCACCTGCTCAGTGCCCAGTGCCTGGAGCAGCTGGGCAAGAGTCACTAATTGCAATGGGCTCCTTTTCCCAAAAGGAGGCACAATCTGCAAGGCAGCCTCTCCTCCAGCTGTCTCCAGTGCTCATGTACTACTTCACACCTTCACAGTAACCGCAGACAGGGTAAATACAGTTGTTCCTCTGTATCTGTGGGTTCTGCATCCACGGATCTAAAAAAATCTGTCCTGAACATGTGCAAGTTTCTGTTTCCTGCATCATTCCTCATGCAATACAGCATCACAACCCAGTGCTGACACTGTCAGGTATTGTAAGCAGTCTAGGGATGACCTAAAGTGAATCCAGTATGCACTGATGAGAATCGGAAGATTTTAGTATCCTAGAGGGTGAAGATTGGTCCTTTTCCACAGAGGGTGGCTATGGCTCCCACATTTTACAACGCGAGGGAGACCGCGCCAAAGATTGGCGACCTGCCCAAAAACATACACAACAGTAAGCACCACGGGCAAGGAAGAAATCTTCGTTCCAGTCCGAGGCTTCGGTCAAATTTTGGCTAATTATCTGGCCATGTTGTGCCTCGGCTTCTCCATCTGTAAAATGGGGTCAGCGTAGGGCTAACCCAGCTGAAACTTGGCATTAAGATGTGTTAACAGCACACGCCAACGCCCGATGAATGCAAACGCTATGTACCACAAACATGTACAGCTAAAATTAAAACCTCAAACCCCGCCGCCCAAAAAGTGTTAATTTACTTAAGATGCTAGACCGACGCCGGACACACGAACGTCCTCCGAAAGCGGTCACGACTGTGCTTAGGGTCCCGTCTGGCTGGGAAGCGGCGAGAGACACGAGGGCAGGTCCCGCCTGCTGCGGGCCCCGCCTGGCTGGACCGCGCCCCGGGCCCAGGCCCGTCCGCCCGCCGGTCCCCGGAGCCCCGCGCGACCCCGCGCCGCCCGCTCACCCGGAGAGACGCCGGCTCCCCCGCGACCCCCAGAGGTGACTACGAGCCCTCAACCGCAGGCTGGCCGCGCTAGCAGGGCCACAGCTTCGAGCTCCCCGAGAGATCCCAGACCAGACCGAGAGCTGTCCTGCGCCGCGGGAGGGACAAGGCTCCCGGCATGCTTCGGGCCGCGCCCGCGGCGCTTCCCAGGAGGCACCGCGCGAGGCGACTTCCGGGAGGCGCGCCAGTCGCGCGCGGGGCTCTCGCGCGGGAACCGGAAGCGAGGCGGGAGACGTGCGCCAGGCCGAGCGCAGTGCGGGCACAGAGATGTGACAGAACTAACCCGGGTTAGGTGTCTGCATTTCGGAGGATCGGGTGCAGCAACTCCCACCACTGTTTATGATTATTTGTCACGATCCCGTATGCATAGCTGCAGCTGAAGGGTACTCTAATACGCACCCGACATTTGGCTCACGAGAGACAAAAACTGTACCAGGTTTGGGAAGCTTTCCCCACAGCGCTCCCCAAGCCGTCTTCCTGAATTGTTTTCAGCATTCCCTGTCTTTCCGTGATGTCTACTCTGCGGTGATTCCTGTTCTGCTGTGCTGAGAATAACTGAATCAACTGAATGGTCAACGCGTATGGTTGGAGGTTAGACGTTAAAAATAGAAGAGGGGCCTCAATGGGTCTCCCCGCTAATCCTGACTGGACGGAGTGACAGCCAAGCTAGGAAATTCCCATAAGCAGGTCAAGGATGGGGATAGAGAAAGAGAAACCATGTAAAGAAAATCACCAAGTGACTTGCTCCAAGAGCCAGAAGAGCCGACAGGCAGGACACAGCCGAGCAAATAAGTGATAAGCCACCCCACTGATAAAATACAGGGAAAGCAAGGGGAATTGGTATGCACTCAAACCTGTGCACGGCCATGTACATACACACACGTGTATTCACTCGAGTCATTATACACTAGAAAGCCACATGCCCCCTCACACCTGAAAGTTAACCATGAATAAGGTACCCCTTGCCAACTAGCCACCCACCCCGATAGGGCCTTAAGAGGTGAATTGAGGAAAAGTAAACAGAAGCTGAACATAGGCCACTAGAAGAAACAGGAGACAAGAGATGCCTGGAAGCCAATCCAGTTATGGCGAGTTCAGGAGTGAGGAGTCACTCAGCCGCTCTCATAAAAGCAGCTGAAAACAAAGGGCCCACAGGTCCTCCATCTTCCAGAGCCCCTACACTGATTCTTTATCAGTGTAGTTACCTTCTCTCCTCCCTCTTCCTTTTTCCACTTTACAAATAATGTGTCTTCCTTTCATTAAAACTTGTTCTTCTGTATTTTTAAATTATGATCTCAGTGGGCAGCTTGGACACCAGAGGAGCAGTGCCCATCCCCCAGATGAGACATCTTTGGTTCCCTGACCAGAAACCAGGTATGACACAAAGTACAGACTCATCATCTCTGAGAGAAGACAATGATTTGGAGGGACATGAATTATGAGAAGTGGTTGGACGCTGGATAAATTTGAAAGCAGAGCTGATGAGTAACACAAAAGAAACACAGACCTGACAAACTGTGCTTCTATAGGAAGCCCTTCCCAGACCTCGTCACAGTGCAGTGTTTATATTTGTAACCCCAGGTGAAAGTTAAGGGAATTGCAGTAAAGTAATTACAATCTACCACTTTTTTGGCATATTCGTAGTTCTGGGAACTAAGGACAACAGTAAGTCCAGTTAGAACAATGGGCTAATCAGAACAAAGACCTTGACCCAGGGCCAAACTCAGATTTTACTAATTTGTGAAGAGGGGAATGGCTCAGGGATGAATGACTAAAAAGATGGAAGTATGTGAGTGCTGTGAGCTGCATTAGGTAGGAGGCCTGATTGCACCTCTGCAGTATGCAGAGGAAGATGTGCAGAAACAGTAATCTGCAGATTACAGATTGAATAAGCATCTCCCGTTCAGGGGTCAGGGCTTCAGCTCTGATGTGTAATCTTCATGCCCTGAGACATCAGAGCTTCTTTCTCAAGGCTCAGTCCTGGTGACAGGCAGTGTCACTCAGCCTAGCTCACACATAATAGTTGGGAGCTACAGGCAGGCCATCACTCATTTGTCACATTGCTTTAAAGACTACACACTGGCTCCTTGGCACCTCAGCTAAACCATTTTCATTGCTTAAAGTCAAATGAGGGGGTAAAGCAATACCCTCCCCAGCTCTGCACTTACCAACACATGGAAGTAGGGCCGAATGCTCTTCTTTCAAGGAGAGCAGTCCAGGTGGTCCTCTGTGACTTCCATCATAGTTCTGGGTGGCCTGGGCAGCATTTGCCTCAAGAAAGAGTCTCTAGGGCACCAAGCAATCTGAGACTACCCCCCCATGTCATTTCCTTCCATCACACTCAAAGGTAAATCAGTATCCCAGATTTTATTTATATGGTGGTCTCCAATTAACCATGACACAATCATTTCTTGAATCTGAGCAAAATATATTAGACCACCAGAAGTAACGTTTATGACAGGGCCTTAATTTGTACGTCTCACTGCTGGGTGACTCTGAACCACCGGTGACACATGCATGACTATCCCACTGGTTAACACTGGACAGCCATTGGGTGGCAAAAGCCACTGACAGTTGTGCATGTGAACTGGTGGTTGAAGTCGGTGGGAACATGTGAATTCCACATGGCCTCCAAAGCTGGTTCATAAGACTTGCAACGTAGACCTAAGTGTCCTGGAATGTTTGCCCACAGGCTGCTCCCTCAGAACCAGCCACTTCTGTGAAGTGCCCAAGCCCTCAGCCAGCAGCAGCTGCCAGCCATGGTGAAAAGCCTGCCCAGCTGAGCTCCTACAGAGTAGGGCTCTAGCCATTTCACATACATTGCACATTATGAGGTACAGTACCTCGTAATGTTTTTCTCCTCTATAGTTATCATATGGTTCTAATTTTTAAACTAATGAGGCTGACATCTTTTCACGTTCTGGGAAACTGCCATTTCCTTATCTGTAAAATAAGTCGTCATATGGTGTGGAAATGATCAAAGTATATGTGTGTACAAATATGCCATAATGAAACACATTCTTTTGTATACTATGTACTAACCAAAAACTAACCATATAGCCTGACTTTGTCCTATTAATTTGTAAAGATTTTTAAAATTTCCACATCACATAATAGTTTTCTTGGCATACTGTGCCAAGATCATTTTGTGTCATGGCTTTCCCTTCCTGGTGTACTTTGATAAGCTATTCTTTAACATGAGCAAACACATCAAAAGCTTCATATGGCTCATCTGTATTAAGACATCCTTCCCTGCTAGGTGTGGTGGTGCACACCTATAATCCAGCACTCCAAAGCCTCAGGCAACAGGATCACCATGGCTGCACTACATAGTGAGACCCTATTAAAAAAAAATCCTTCCCTGCCTTGAGGTCAAGGTATTCCTTACACATTCTTTTAAACAGTTGCCTTTCATACAATTAGAGGGTCAGGAGCCAAATTTTTTGTGTGTACTTTTGTGTTTCAGCACTACCATGTAGTTCTTTCTCCACATTCCTTTCAATTCATTCGGTAAGTTCTGTTTAGGATTTTTATATCTCTTGTTCACAGATAACAACAGCAAGTAATTTTTTTTCCTCTACTTCCCTTATCTGATTTTAGTACTAGGTGAGTTTGGCCTCATTCTTCTCTAGAAGATTCTGCAGAAGACTTCAATAAACTATTACTTTTTTTGGTAGGTCCTCCTTTAAAAAACGGGGCCTGTTTTCTTTGTGGAATTTTAACCCAGATTTAACTCTTGGTAATCTGGAGATTATTAATACTTGGGGAAGTTGTATTTTCCTAGGAGTTGCCAGGGAATGAGAGATAGAATGTAAAAGAATAGTTGTAGGAAAAAGGACCTTAGATTATTAAATGCCCCAAACATGTATTCTTCTAAGTCTGAAACAATGAGACTCATTTTCCCCTAGAGGTAAGATGAATGTAATCAGTCTTGTTCTGCTCACTCCCCACTCCTACTATCACCTTTTCTTTTTAAACTCCCTGGCAAGACAAAAGAAACTAGCATTTTATAAAATGTTTGAGCCCTTGAGTATTTGCAAAGCTCAATTCTACCCAGTGGCCTGCAGAGCATAGGAAGGTATCGAGCTTTAAGAGACAGTGCCAAAGACAGCGAACGTGAGTCAACTGGCTAACTCCACCTCTTGGGAGGATAACCTGGGCTCCTATGTTCCTGGTCATCTCAGTGACCAATGACCAGAGAGCTCAAGGAGGTAAACTCACTGTGGGAACTGAAGATCTTGCTTCTTGTGAGTGAGATAATTTCTAATTCCTACAACATTTATCAGTAAATTAAATAGCAAGTGGTAAGTCATCTGAATAACCTTTAACTGTAGTATAGCAAAGGTAATCACTTTCTGAGAAAGACAGATTAAACACTATGAACTCTGTAACACAAAGTGCATTTACATTTAAATCAGAAGTTGGAACACATAGGAAAAAAACCACAAAGGATAGCATACCTGCATAGTTCAGAGTGCTTTTCTTCTCAAATGAATGGCTTAGAGTGGAGAAGTGACCTAAAGTTTTAATAACCACCAAGTATATAATTTGTTTTCAAAACAGTAAAAAACAAATTTTAGTGACAGTGAGGTAGACAGTTACCTGTGTACATTTCTCTTTTTCCAAATATTCTTTCTAGTATAACTGACTTGCATAAGATCTAGATGCAGTTTCAAAAAATAAATTCCCAAACTTATCTTCTGGCTGCACTTTTACTAGATCATTTTCCAATGATGCCTGTGAAAGCTGGCAGCTGTTACACAGCACTAGAAAGCAAAATGCTACTCTTCCAATCTGAGTCTGTTTTATAGTCAATAATAACTTAAGATCATATGAGAAACACTGAATGGATGCTTCTTCAATATTCCCAAAGTGATCCTGCATGAAGTATCTGTTTGATAAGGTCCAATTATAAACTTTTACCCACAATTACCTAACTGCTCATCATTTTCTCTCCAGGATGAATTCTCTGCTATTTAGTATGGAATGGATTTCACCTGGACTATTTCCCCCATGCATTTCACTCATATGGTTTTTCTCAGTTATGAGTCCTCTGATGATTAGTAAGAGATGAGCTCTGACTAAAAGCTTTCCCACACTCTTTGCATTTATAAGGCTTTTCTCCAGTGTGAATTCTCATGTGTGTCATCAGGGAGGAGCTCTGCCTGAAGGCTTTCCCACACACTTTACAGATGAATGGTTTCTCTCCAGTATGGATTCTCTGGTGCTGAATTAGGGCTGAGCTTTGGTTGAAGGCTTTTTCACAGTCATTACATTTATAAGGTTTCTCTCCAGTATGAATTTTTCTATGAGTATTCACTGCTGAGTGGGAACTGAAAGCTTTCCCACACTCTTTGCAATGATACGGCTTCTCTCCAGTGTGAATTCGGTGGTGTATGTTAAGCCGTGAGATCCAGGAGAAGGCCTTCCCACATTCATCACATTTGTAGGGCTTTTCTCCAGTGTGGATTCTCTGATGCTGGATAAGTGCTGAGCTTTGGCTAAAGGCCTTCCCACATTCCTTACACGCATATGGTTTCTCGCCAGTGTGAATTCTCTGATGTATAATAAGGGCTGAGTGGTAACTAAACACTTTGCCACATTCGTTGCAGTGAAAGGGTTTCTCTCCAGTGTGAATGCGATGGTGTCTACTCAGCCGAGATATTGAAGTGAAGGCTTTCCCACAGTGACTACACTCATACGGCTTCTCTCCAGTATGAATTCTGTGATGCTGGATGAGAGAAGAGCACTGACTAAAGGCTCTCCCACACTCATTACATTTATAGGGCTTCTCTCCAGTATGGATTCGCCGGTGATTGTTAAGGGATGAGCTGCCTTTAAATGTTTTGCCACATTCCTTACATTTATAGGGTCTTTCTCCAGTGTGCATTCTCTGGTGCCCAATAAGAGAGGTGGTGAAACTGAAGGCCTTCCCACATTCATGGCATATGTATGGCTTCTCTCCAGTGTGGACTCTCAGGTGCTGTGTCAGGGATGAGCTTTGGCTGAAGGCCTTCCTACATTCCTTACATTTGTAGAGCTTCTCTCCAGTGTGGATCCTCTGATGCTTACTTAGGGAAGAACTGTGGAGGAAGATTTTCCCACAGATATTACATTTATAACATTTACGGACTGCGTTGACTCCCAGTTGTTTAAACAGAATTGAATACTGCTGTGAACGGGGTTTCCTTCCTCTGGAAACAAGTCCAGGTTTTCTAGAAAGTGATGATGGTTTTGGATCAAGGGTTTTCCCATGTTCAATACTTTTAAAGCTCTTCTCTTTCATGTATGTGTTTTTGATGGCAATGAATACTTTCCTGAGAAGTTTGTTCTTTCTACCTTGTTGCTTCTCCAACTTGTCCTCATCGATGTAGGTTTTTATAAACTTGAAGTTCAAAGGACCATCCACTAGGAAGTTTTTCATAGCTTCCTGGTTTGCTTCTTTGGAAATGGTGGTTTCAAACAAGCTCTCCCATCCTAAAGTAAATAAAATACATAAGTCTCCTTGCACTGGGAATAACAGAAAATGACATCAAAATACTCAAGTATAGGTAACAAATGTAGCCTGGAAATCATAGAGAATCATGGGACAGGAGTCTAAAAAAGAAGCATAATGACAGAATGCACGAATGGGACGAGTCCACAGAAACCTACAGGCAGGGGGCTGAGGAACTCAAGGGGAAGCTCTTCCAAGAGAAGGAGGCCAACAGTAGCAAGGCACCCTTGGTAGAGCTTGTGGTTACTTCGCTTCACCTCCCAGGTCTACCGGCAGTGCACACAGTATACTGTATGGGAAACTGCAGAGGAGCTAAAAATAAGTGCCCCAAACAACTCTGTGCAATATAGCACTTGCTATTGTGGGGTTTAACAGAGTGCTACAGTCCACGTGGTGGACGTGCACTCCATTAATACTTACTGAGTGCCCACCTACGGAAATGAAGGGCAGAACTCTGGGATTCACAGGGACCAGGGCAGACGGGCTAACTCTTACAGGCGTACAATCTAATAGCCAGATATAGATAATGACCGAGCAAGCAACCAAATCAACACAGAAGCACTAGGGACAGAGGAGAACTGGAAGATAACAAACTAAAACAAACAGGAGTAATAGTGAATGAGCTGATACGTACAATGGGTAACAAGGGAGTGACATTTAAAGATAAGATCTAACTAACAAGAGCAGGACAGGCTAAACTGTGGGTACAGAGATGATTCCAAAGAGAAAGCACAAAGGCCCTAAGACAGGAATAGGCTGCCTGCAGCCCAGAGGGCGTGAGAAAGTCCAGGGTGGCTGACACAGAGAGGACAGAATGCTGCTAGTGGGGAAAAGAAGGTCCTATCAGGGAGTCGCAGGGGATTGAGACAGTGTCTGGAAAGCATTGTGAACATCGCTGGGAGTTAGAGGAACACAACACCTGGTTTTCGTTTACGAAGGACCATTTTCATCAGGTGACAAGTGGAGAAGAGAACCAGGGCAGGTGCACAGTGGAGGAGAGGTGGGCTTATCTGGGATGTTTTAAGACACTGGCTTTTCAACCGTAACACACCCTTTTTCATAGTCATTTATTCTTTGGACCTTTTGCTCTTGGTATTATACCTTTGCCTTCCCAAAGCTATCTCAACAATTTTAAAAATAGAGCAAAGCTGCACACTAAAATTTCCGAAAGGAAGACTGATTAACAATTCAATGGGCTGACAGGCATCTTCACCATGAAGACTGCACAGAGGAAAGGGAACCCGATGGCTCAAGGGTAAGCCCAGGCTGACGGCTTTGGTAGTGTACTGGAGACTTAGACTCTGGAAACACTAGAAGAGTACACACTTGAAAATAATTTTTTTGCCCACTTTTTTTATTATGTAGGATACACTGTGAGAAATTACATCGATTCAAAAGAAATGTGAATTTTATGAAAGATTTATTTTCTTGACTAAAAAAGAAATATATAACCATTTAAAAAATTAATTAGAAAACTACAGGTGACACGTATGCTGAACTGTCACCTTGACTGCTGAGATTAGTAAAGAACGTTTGAGTGGGTTGTGACGGTGTGACCCTGAGCTCTGGGTCTGATCCCGGCTCCTGTCCTCTCTGGCCCTGGTCCCTTAGGCTCTACTTCCTGGCCTGAAATGTCTGAAACCATGAGCCACAGTGAACCTCTCCTCCCTTCAGTTGTGGGTTTGGGTATTTTCTCCAACAACAAGATAACTAGAACAGTTAAAATGGAAATGCAGTACACCCACAAGCACATCATACAACTACAGTCACTATCTTATGTGAAATTTTACTCATCACAGTGTTTTTGTATGTAAAAACCACTTTCACATAAAAAAAACAAAAATGGATTAAAACTAAACTTCCCTCACTTTCCCCCTCCTCACCATCTCAATAAATATAGGATAATACATGTCTAAAGTATAAACATATCATTTCATAAGCTCCTTTCTGAGAGTCATCTAACTTCTTGTACCTGTTATCCCTAGTCATAATTAACCTTCTTTTGCAATATCTGTGCAACTTGGTAGAATTATGGTATCATTTTAAAATAAAAAAACATGGAATTAAACTTTAGTGTCAGCAAATCTAAGGTCACGTCATTTGTGTGTTCTACTGTATCATTCTATGAACACACTATCATTGTGCTTTGGTTCCTACTGTTTGCTTTGTTTTTTTAATTTTGAGACAAAGTCTTGCACAGTTGCCCGGGCTGGCCTCAGATCCTCCCTCCTCAGCTTCCCCAGTATGTAGCGAGGACCACAGGTGTGTGCCACTGTGCTCAGCACAGACCCGATTTTAACAAAGCCGGACCTCTGGGAAGGCTGTGCCATTCAAGATCCCATGATCTGGAGCACCGGCTCTTGGAGCACCAGCAAAACACTGGACATGCAATTCTTAATATCTGGTAAAGGGAAATAGTATTTCATGACTGTAGTTTGAATTTAATTGATTATAACAAAGTTAAACATTTTTCAAAATATCCTTTGAAGATTTTGGGTTCATAGTCCTTGTATTTTCAAACACAACACTCATACCTTTATACTATAATTATTTACTCTTCGCACCTTTTCTTTATGCCTCTTTGCAGTACACCTGTGCATGCCCATAGCTATCTCAGCAACATTAAAAACAGGGAAAAACAGGAAACTGAAATTTCCAAAAGGAAGACTGCATATTAAAACAGGGTTTAACAACACAATAGAGTGCTTTTGAAGACATTAGCCTGCAAATACCTAAGGCTGAATTAGTGAAGGATACTCACAATTTAAAAGTCTTGAGAATGCACAGACCCAATCAGTCTTTCTGTTTCCCAGAGACACTCACTCAGTCTGAATGGAGAACAGTACACTATTAACAGTGGTGATTTACTTAATTATAGGTGAGTCCCCTTCTTTTGTTCCTTTCAATCTCAATCCTGCTCATTCTGTTCTTTTAAAATACCAAATGTAACTAATACAAATTAAAATTAATTTGTTAAGATGCTTGGAAAAACAAGTCAATTTGGTATTAATGATTTCTTTGCCAACCAGAAAGCTTAGAGCTAGATCTGTAACTCATCTAGAGCTACCATTCTGGTCCTGACAGTGTACTTATTTCCTAATTTCTGCTTAGAATTTCTATTGTAGGGCCGGGGATTTAGCTCAGTGGTATAAGTGCCTGCCTGGCAAGTATAAGGTTGTGAGTTCGATCCCTGATATAAAAAACAAAAAAAAAACACACAAAAAAACTACTGTATTATGTAATTATTCTCACAGATTCCCCAAATTGTTGGTGAAATGCAGTGAATATATATTAAGTATGAACAGAAATAAAAGATTCCCAAAAGAAAGGACTTGAATTGCAAAAGGCCTAATGAATGGCAACAAATGACATTAAAGAAAAGAAACCCTTATAAAAAACAATGCATTTTCCAAATTCTACAGATAAAGGAAGACATCCTCTAAGGTTTCAGACAGAAGACAGAAAAGAAAAGATGAGGCGACCTGCACGGCAGAGAACACAGCCAGGCTGACTTACCAAGCACACCCAGGGCCGAGACCACGGGCAGCCTGGTACCCCGTAAGGGAACACTGATGTCAAAGGACAATTCTCCAAGCTGGGGGGTGGGGGGAGGATGATTTTAGATTCATACAAATAATACAAACATCACACACATAAACACCTCTGAAAACATCATTCATGAACACATTCTAATCAAACCAAGGGGGGAATCTGAAGATCGAGTTCTTGAATGGAACCCTAAGACTGAACTAACAAAGAAAGATAATCTCCCGCCAGAGCGAAAGATGATTTCTGGGCAAGTGGCAAAGCTCAAGACAGCCAGCCTCTGGTACCAAAAGAGAAAGATAAACACAACACAGAATAGTCCAC